>VXAY01002774.1:2213908-2259133 GCA_013399855.1 Oxyruncus cristatus
TTTTTTTTTTACTGAATAGCTTCCAAACCTACAGAAATCATCCCTTCCCCTTCTGTATAGATCTCAATTAATTTCAGTGTCGAAGTAATTTCTACGTCTATTGATCTCTGACTGCAAATTGCTGTAAACTATTACGAGGAAGATGTGCGTGTTCACACACACAGCCACCCCCCCTGCACGTGTGGGAAGGGAAGTGTATGGGTTTGCATGCATAGAAGATCATGGCGATGCATGAGCCTGAGCTAACATTAATGCGCACATGCACTCCCAGGCACACGTCTTGAAAGTTATAACACTGTGTTTTCTCAGAATACACATGACAGATATATCTGTCATTGTAAAAAAAATATTCCAGACAACAGCTAAACCAGAGCATGACGATGTTGAGCATGTTAAAAATATAAAAAGACTGATGGATTTTTAGAATTTAATCTATCAAAATTCAAATTTAGCTTATTTCATTTACAGAGTCTGGGAGGCACAGTCAGATGCTGTTCTCTTTTTTAGCATTAATGTCTCTACATCAGCTTCTCTGCCACACCACGGAGTTACTTCTAATTTATTTTTATTATAAAACTGCCTGCAAAAGAGAGAAAAAAATTGTCTTAGGTTATTACTAAGGTCTTTGCTCTTTAATTACATCTAAATACATTATTAACACAAATATTCATGCACACGTACACTTTTATACAAATAAACACATACGTATATGGATATACTTTCTGGAATACCCCTCAGTACAGACTCCTACATAATCATATTCAGTTGCTATGATATCATTGCAGTTCCCAGTACACCATTTATTTTAAGAAAAGCAAACAGCATTTCAAAGAAAATCTGGAAAGCTACCTACATCTGTATGTAGTTTAAGGGAAGTGCCTTTTGGGGTCAAGAAGGTATCAGTGTTAGACCTGGTTTTACAGACTAGAAAAGGAAAATAATGATATGGTAATGACATTCAGAGAAGATACTTAACTGGGAAGAGTTGCAAGCACCAGCTTACACAGAAGTAGACCAAAGGATTAAGTAACGAAAATCAGATTCAGTTTCAGAAAATGCTTGCAGAGAAAAAGAAGGCAAACTATAAAATCATAAAAGAAGGTAGGTGAGAAGTGGAGCCGTAGAAAGCAGTGGGCATCAAATTTGAGGAAGGGATCTCTGTAACATATGTCACTGCTGGCAACACCATGCCAAGGCATTAAGTAGCAGTGCAGTGGCATTTTGAATTATGCCTATGGGACGTAGAAGCCTCTGCCCTGGCCCCAGGAGTTGCTGGGGGCTCATCTCCGGTTTGAAGAGATAGTGTGACATGAGCTTGTGGGCAACTGCTAACCCACAGGGCTGCTCCCCATTCCCTTGGAAGATGTGGCTTCTCTGGGCAACCACGCATCTGAGAGCTTCACCCTGGTCTTCCTTTGGTGACAATGAAGAACTTTCAGGGTGTGATTCAGATCATCCTAAAGCAGGAGTCTAAACTAGGTCAGACAAATCACGCTTCAGAAGTGTTTTCAAAGCTTATTTTCTTCCCACTGACAAGGCCTTTTTAGGGAACTTCCCCGTGATAGGGAGCCCTGCCGAGGAAAGCCTTCCCAACCCCCATCTTTCCCAGACACCCACCCAGAGGGGGAGCAGGCTGGCAGCAGAAGAGCAGAAGAGCTGCGCTTGTGTGGTAAGAGAGAATCAAGCCACCCTCCTGTGCTCACTCAGGGCAGTTGCTCATCACCTTAAGTCAGTGCCAAAGGCAGACCCACCTCTCTTCATGCCCAGCCCTATGAGCACTGATATGTTTGCTTACTGCAAACCACTTTTGGCACATAATCAAGCCCTTAATAGGTGCCCCATACATATAGACTTTGTGGTGAGTGCCCAGTCCACTGTAGAGTCACACCTGCATTTCCTCTGAATGAACCTTCTTATGCAGAAGAGCCATAAGCCAAAACCCAAGTTTTCAGGGCATGTGAGTTCCTAACATCCCTGTCTTTAAAATCAGGACCTTTTAAGTACATTTAAAAGTTGGACTTTAAATTTTTCAGCAAATTATATGGTTCTGAAGATCATATCCCTGCGTCCCTTGCCCTGCCATTTTGGCTGTTTTCACTTCAATCTGTAAGGTAAATTATCTTGTAATATGGAACAAAGAAAGGACAAGTCCACAGTAACAAAAAAGCCAAAGATAATGTGAAGAAATTAAAGGCACAAACTCCATCTAGGGAATTAATGAAAATCTGAAGCAAAATCAAGGGATAAAGAGCAGGTGAATCTCCATTTCTTTAAGTCACCAAGTCAAGATGGGATGCATCCAAATGACACTTTTGTCTCTCCATTGCACTGCCATTCAGCACTCCTTCAGAGTTTCAGAATAACACTGCATCATGCGGTGTAGACATGCCCTGAAAGGCCCCTTTGACCTTGGCTTTTGAATCTACACAGCTAAAAGCAAGAGCAGTTCCAAAGAATAACATGAATGGGGGACTAACTAGTGAAGGGGGCTGGAAGAAGGGGGTGAACAATGACCACAGATTTTAAAAGCTTCATCTGTGAGAACTGATTGAATGACAGCTAAGGAGGTGGAGAATTGTAATATTTTTCAAAAGCTATATGCCTCGTGAAGGAAATAATTTGGAGCGATATGTAGTCCACTGTTTGGTGTAGGCTGCACGTTGCTTCACTGTGAAGGAGGGTATGTTTCATATAAAGTAATTATTAAGACGACTCCTTTAATTCAAAGCCATGTCTTTGATTTAAAAGGGTCCAGATCATTTCAAAGCAACAAGATATATTAGTGGTTGTTACAACATAGGGTGGGTGGAGTGAGACACATAAACCAGTGCTTTTTAAGCCTGTTCAGTTCTGCTCTGAGGTTACCCCAGCAGCTCAAGGTCCTTACAAGTTGAAAGAAAAGCATCTTCAGCCCAGCTGCTAATTTAGGTTCAACAGCAGCAGCTCAGATGCAGTTTTGGTTTGAAAAACCACATAGTTTCAACCTGCTCCTGGGACTGTAATCAGGTTGATTCCCTGGCCTGGTCTTTAAATAAGACCAAGAAGAAGAGGGTAGTTTGCCTATAAGAGCTGTCCCAATGGTAAGCATGCTAAACTGAAGAGGCGTCTCTGAGAGAAGGACTGTGAAAGTCCCGTTACTAGGGATATTTAAAGCTTCAGTAAAAACAGCTCTGAAGTGAGCGACTTTGCTTTCATTGGGAGAGAGACTGGGTTTTCTCTCTATTCATATGTTCCACATATAGTGGTAGCCTTGCCTTTTGTTAACCGACTTTCATGCTGAAAAGGAAAAAAGCCAATTTTATAAAGATTTTTTGGTATCCTCATTTGAATAGTCATTTCTGAAAATCCCACCGTTGGACCACTTGCATTTTCAGTCTTCTCAGTAGCTTTGCGACTCTGGTCTCATTTGGCCTCACTTTCAGTCACCTATGTCTTAATGACACAAAACAGTGCAGTGCAACACCACAAATAAACTGCTTTTCTACATGATTTAGGCATAGTCATGAATCTTCTGGAAGGAATATCCATTTTTTAGTATAAGGATCACCTATGTCAATTTATCTTGGATTTCAGTTAATCCTGAATTATTAATAACAGAAAAGGAGAGCCTAGTTTATTTTGACCTAAGACTGTCCGTATGCCACAGACTGAAATAAGAGGCTTTAAACGCATGATTTTCAAAAGCCACAATGCCACTTACTCTTGCAACAAAGGTTTCAGGAAATTCCAGTCCAGGAATGCTCTAATTCATTCCGTGTCTTTAATGACTGCTTGGTTGCTCATCCTGCACAATACTGAGCACACGTGACATTAGCACCTGTTGCCATCATGCTAGTCAAAGAGATATGCACAGGTGCTCTGTATTTATTCCCTGTGATTTCCATTTTTCTTCCTATGCCTGCACAGCTGGGCTCACAGCACTGAAGACACCTGACTTTGCAAAAGCAAACATAATAAGAAATGGCCTCAATAATTTCCCTGTTTTCACCATCCTTAGACAGAATGTGTTTTCTGTAAATTGTGTGGCATATACAAACCGGAATATCTGCATGGGAGCAAGGATAGACCGAATTTTAGCATGCACAAAGAATGGTCTCTACAACTCCTGGGTCAATGTTAATTATTGTTGAGCTTCAGAATCATCAAAAATGCAAACATAACAGTTGAATCCCAGCACAGCTTAGTGCTTAAGACTGTAACTATTCAATAAAATACTATCTCATCTGCCTGTCTGTCAAAAACAATTATGTCATCACAGAAAGCAGTCAAACCTTTCAGCCGTTATTCTCAGTATAGTTATAGTCTGCCACGGGGAAATGTGATACTTTACAAGCCAACCCAAATATTACATAGGATGACCCAGGAAGCCCCTTTTTTATTCTCCAGGGACCCTTCAATATGCACTGTTGGGTATACACAGCAGTCCCCTCCGCTGTAGTGCAGGCTTAGCAAAGAAAGCTTTGAATGAGAACGAGGGTCAGCCAGGAGCTCAGTGTGGGACAATTTACCCTGCTTCTCAGCATGGCTCCGTTCTTTATTGCAAGTCCTGCAGTGCCATGGCAAGTTGCTGTCAGCATCTAGGCTTACACCTTACAGTGACACGTGGGGGTGTCTATGCTGTTCCATGCTGCGGGGTGTGATGGGACTGGGATGGAGAAAAACGTTATCCACTAACTACATACATGATTAGAGAAGGAGAGTCCACCTTCAATGCTGTTTTGCTTCCCTCCTAGCTTCTTCAGTGATATCCTGCCACTCCCCTGACACTGCAGTGCTGAATATGGGAGCTGCCCAGTGATACCAGTATGATGACATGACAGTATTACTGTGTGAGTTACAATTTTCTGAGCTTTCTTTGGACCACCTGACCCTGCTCTGCACCTGCCCACAATGCCCCTCATTCGTGCCAGGGTGAGGATGATAACGTGGCTGCTCCAGCACTGGGAAGGTGGGTGGGCAGGGACAGGTTCATCCTCTTCCTGTCCTGTACCCTCAGCTGATCAGACTCTTTCTTCTCTCCAGTAAAGCAACTGAATTGAGCTGAACCAGACTGCATATGGGAAGGTACATGGGCTACCCTGGACCCAGACGGGAAATGGATGAGAGCAAAAAAACTAAAGACCTTCCTATGCTCTTTCTTGGCACTTCATTGTCAGCTGTGGGGTGAAGTTACCAGGGGTGAAGAGCAACCAAGAGGCCAAATCTGGCCTAGCCTTCAGCCTTTCGGGAAAGGACATTAAAAATTTCTAACCATAGCCATACTTCACTCACAGGCACATGGTGACTAGGCCATGCACTAATCAGGATCACAGCAGCAAACTCCACAAACCACACAGACATAGGAAGTGCTTGCACTGGAGAAGTGATAAGTGATGGAGTAAGCTGACAGGACCTTTTCACTTATCCAGAGCTGTACTTGGGGAGTTAGAACAGCAAAGATCTACCTGAATTATAGGGGCAGGAAAACTTTAAACATCCACTTGCTGGGCTCAAATAATCCACTGCCTTGGCTTCATTTACATTAACCACAAGATACCCCAGAGAGGAAAGAGTTAAGTCCATATCCTGCAGTCTGTCAGGCAGACGTAACATATGAAGAGGTTGTTCCCTTGCAATGGGATCCTTAACACACAACTCATTGCATCTGATTAAAGTAGAAGAGCTCCTGACTCCAAAATGCAGAGCACGGGGCTTTGGCAGACAATGGGTTTGTATTTCAGTCTTACCATGGCCAAAATTTTGTTAGTTTCCTTTAATTAGAAATCTGCTAGAAGTGGGAGACAGACTCATAGTGATTTTGATCCAATCCAGGATCAAACCTATATGAATTGCAGTTTGGGACTGCAACACTCTTAAATGCTAAAAATTGCTCCAATTTGGCCCTTCAATAGTGGATAATGGAAATTCATAGTTGAGATTCGGATAGATTATCATCCAGCAGCATCAGAGCTGTGTTTTGTGTGTGTGCATTATAAGGGTTCTACGTTGTCAGGGCCACACCATCCCCAAACTTCTAAATTGTGCCCTATTATTATATTACTATTTCTTTTTCAAGACTGCACTGTTAGCCAAAGGAATTCACCCCAGAGGGCAGGAAACACAGATGGAATTTTATTAAGAGTCCAGGACTGTGCAGGCAGGAATCCAAATCTGCTGTCCCATGCACAGAGACTGCATTACAGCAAAAGGCCCTATTTTAGTTCAGCTCTACAGGATACAGAGCTGTATTTCCGGACTGTTTCTCTGGAGGTTTAGAAGTTACTCCACGCATTATGGTGAATTTTCTGTGTAAATCTGAGGGATTACCTCCTTCCCAAGCAATTCTGGTGGCAAGGAGAAAGAGAAACTTTCTGGAGAGGGGCAGCCTAATCTCTCCAGGCTGTTACACAGTTCTTACTACCTGATATATGATTTATACAACAAAGTGCCATATACCACACATGCCTGGCACTCTGACGTGCTGAGAAGCCAGTCTTGTTTCCCACCTGCTGCACCCCTTTCTTTGCCCTACAACCTGCATGAACAATTCACCCAGTTTATCCCATCCTCCTGGTGTAGCTGCCAGTCTCCTCTGCCCAGTAGATGAGGCAGAACCTGACACAAGTAAAGGCCAGAGAGAGTTCCTCAGCCTGAGGAAAGCAGCGGCAAGCAGCAAGGGAGGTGATGAGGACCCACAGTCAAGCACACAGGGAGCTTTATGCCTACTCTGGTAATGGCACAGCAGACATGTTGCTCCATGGAGGTGGAAAGGTCTCCCTCAGCTCGAGGGAGAAAGGAGGAAAAAGGCATTAATTTACCTCCTACGTCAGAGAAGACAACTGTGCTGATCTTGATGGTCTTCTCATGTGTGTTCATCTCAGCCGGGTCAAGTTAAAATTTATTTTAATGTCTTATGCTATGAAATGGGAAGGGTAAGTCTGCCTTCCTGCCTAATTTATTCAGCCAAAGAGGAGGAAAAAGAAGTTCATTCTCTGTTTGTTATGAAAGCTAAGCTCAAATATGAACAATGTTCCGTAGTAAATGATGGAGAGTTTGACAATCTTATCTGTATCATATCATCATATATTGAAAGGTTCTATTGTTAAGAATAGATACAAGAGAATACAATTACAACTGTAATTCTGAGCTTCCTCATTTTAGAGATCTTTTCAAGTGAGGGATCTGTGTTTTCTCAGCATAGTTTTTGCATGTTACCTCCTTGGGTACTTTTTAAAATGAAAATAAGTCTTTGTAAAGATAAAAAAGCAAATGATACATGTCAAGCTTTCTCAAAGTTAGTCACAATTAAAAAATAAGACTGGCATTGCCTGGGTTGCATCAAAAGCAGCGTGGCCAGAAGATTGAGAGAGGTGATTTTGCCCCCCTTCTCCACTCTCATGAGCTCCCACCTGGAGTACTGCATCCAGCTCTGGAATTCTCAGCACAGAAAGTTCACTGACCTGTTGGTACAAGTACAGATGAAGGCCACCAAGATGGCTGGAGGGATGGGGCTCTTCTCCTGTGAGGAAAGGCTAAGAGAATGGGGATTGTTCAGCCTGGAGAAGAGAAGGCTTCAGGCTGACCTAATTGTGCTCTTCCAGTACCTCAAGGGAGCCTACAAGAAAAATGGAGACTATTTACAAGGGCATGGTAGTGACAGGGCAAGGGGAATGGCTTCAAACTGAAAGAGGATGGGTTTGGATTGGACACTAGGAAGAAATTCTGCACTGTGAGGGTGGTGAGGCACTGGAACAGGTTGCCCAAAGAAGTGATGGATGCCACACTCCTGGAAGCATTCAAGGACAGGTTGGATGGGTCTTTGAGCAACCTGGTCTAATGGAAGGTGTCCCTGCCCATGGTGGGGAGGTTGAAATAAGACGATCTTTAAGGTCCCTTCCAACCCAAACCATTCTATGATTCTGTGATTCTGTTGAAGAACAGTCCTGAGTTCTGCCTAAAACTTTATATGTCACTAATTTCCTTCTCAAGGCCAAAAGCTAAAAAGAAAAATAAATCCCAGAAAATAAAACTTTGAGTCCTCAGGCAACACCACACACAAAGAGTTAACAACCTGATGCTATTAGATAATCTCCATGCTACACAGGACACAGGCCAGGCCCTCCCCTGCTTAGCTGTTAGCCATTAACACAGGATGGAATACAGAGCACCATGGTCATTTTCATTCTTGCATGATGCTCAGTAGTTACCAAGCTATGGCTTGAGGCACTGTGACACTGTCAAGGTCTTCCAGCATTTCCAGCAACTACTGGGAATTAATAAGCAAAAACCGAGCCCAGTGGGGAGAGGGAAGTTGCTGAAACACAGAGCCCATTTAGTATTGTTGCTTGGAAGCCAGAGAAGGTTATTAATTCTTAGATCTTTGGTGAATACTGCCTCCTTTGTATGTTTAGTCATCCAAGAAGTCAAGATGGTCTCTCAAGGGATGCTGAGCTACCATGGCTGGGTTAATTTTGATCACACTGTGCCCATGGAAAATGGGACTTTGCTGCATCTCCCTTTATACCACCTCGTCAAACTCCTGCAGGCCCTTATTAGATCTTCTTCACACACACTCACTGGCTCAAAATTTGTCTCATTACTGCCCAGGACATCTATGGGTCCTTTCTGTGTAAGTACACTGTTGTCACATTCCAGAAAAATTAAAGGATGGGTTTGTAGTTTGAAAAATTAAGTCATGCTTAACGTTAGAGTAAAGCCCTATTTCTCTGCACAGAAAAAATTTAGGAAATATTTGTTTTACCTTCATCATCTTAAAACTGATCTTCAGTCCTATCTTACTGTAACTTCCTCCAACATTCTATTGCACAATACTTCCTGTCTTTCCTATAGCAGTGGGGTACTCTACATATCAAAGTTGTTTGTTCTGGACATGTCATTTCCCCTAATACTGAGAGTTTCACAAAGATGTTATTAAAGAGCGTAAGAGATGGTAAATCTTTCTGCTGTCTCCTGTGATGTTATTAAGTGGACAGATATTCTCCCTGGTAGTCACACTCTGGTTTTTGACCTACAGAAGAAAAATTGGCCTAACTTAATAACTTTACTGAAGATTTAAAATTCTTTCATTATATCAAGTGCAGTCATGTGTTTCTGTAAAATCTATTCAAGCATTCCAATTAGTTTTGTTGTGGGTATTTTTGTTTGCTTTGGTTTTGTTTTTTTTGTTTTATTTGTTTTGATTCACTGGTAAGTGATTGGATCTGCTGTGAATTCTGTCTTTACTCCTTCTTCCTAGGAGTTAAATCCATAGCAGGATTAAAGCCAGGAGTCCTCAGACTGTCCAAAAGATGCCTTGATAAACATTAGTTTGCAGGTGGTTTTCAAATTTAGATGCAGAACCACTTGCTTTCATCTTTTCAAATTTCTTTGTAATATCATAATGAACCTGATTCACTTATACTATCCTTGACTTTGAGCACATTTTCTTCCCTCCTCAATCGCCCCCATCAAGGACCTAATAGACTCTGCTGCTTTCTTCTGATCCTGGTGTTCAATTACTCTTAAGTAAAGCTTAAAGTAAGTCAACATTATCTCCTGAAACAAATGGACACTTTCAAGTACTTCAGGAAACAATTCTTTAACAGGAAGATGTATAAAGCTGAGCAACAAACAACCCTTTCACAATGTGTGTACACTTATGCCCTGGCAACAGCATTATCTATTTTTTCTAACTTAGCCCAGAGTTCATATTATTTAAAAGCTATATACATTTACTTCAATGTTTAGAAAGCAATCACTCATTTCTTTTTTAATTTCAAATATCTGCTTTTCACTGCAGTGATATATTTACTGCTCCTGACATCCTTTGGGACCTTGATAAATTTACTTCAGTTTCTCAATTACCACATTGCTAAAGAAGAAAAAAAAAACCCTCAGCCATGTTTATTTAAGTCTCTTTGAAATACATCATAGTTCATCTTTTTTATTAGTCACTGACAAACATGTCCATACTTAAGGTAATTAATATTACTGCATGTGATGAAGATGCTTTTTGAAATGTTTCAAATCTGATCCTTCTGAAGTCTTATGAGGCAAAACTCCTACTGTGGCAAACAGTATCCCCAAATCTAACCCATGTTCTTTAAATTTCCTCTTTTCGACACTATATACCATAAACTGACATAGACATGTCTTTGAACATACATGGTCCCCTCATTTGACTTCTGTAGCCCCTAACAGCTTTTTGCTTAGCCATAAGGGAAGAAACAGAACTTGCTATGGCTCTTTCAGAATTAAGTTTTTTAAGTTCATTTTTCAGACATTTTCTACTTCAGAAGGTATCAGAGCTGCAAACTGTTAGAGGCTGGAAGGTTGCCTTTGCTGGTTTTTTTATTGCTTCTCTCTGTCCTGAATAAAGAGAGTGGACTAGAGGGATCACTGGTCTACCCAAGGATGGTCATTCTCAAGCTGCCAAACACACTGAGTAATAGCTGAGTTTCCCTGACCCTCCATCATTAATTTGAATCTTTCTCTGTCCTCTACCCAGAGATGATGTGGAGACTGAACTATCTTTGTGACTACTGCCTCATTGTCAAACGTGGGTGGGATGAGATAGTGAGTTGAAGTCTCCCCGTGGACAGGGACAGGGATAGACTGACATTCTGAGCCTACAGAATCACCAGTATATTGGGTAGTTTTCTTTGTTAATGTAGTGCACTTTTAACATGCTCCAGGGAAATGTTTCCAAATCAATGAATACAGTATTTCAGACCACTCAGAAGCTACCACTACAGCATCTGGCTGCAAACATATTCCTTCTGCAATTTCTGGACTTCCCAACTGTTGTTGGGCAGCAATATTTAACCAAATGCTGTAGTGTAGGGCTAGTTTAAGCAATGATGTGTGTGATGCCTGTGGTGCCAAAGAACTGCTTTGAGCTACAGCAGTGTTAGGACTAACAACACTCTTCCAGGCTTTCCTACTCAGCAGGAAGCAGTCGCACAGCCATGCAAGTAAATTATAGGCTTATCATTCCTCATTCAGGCATCGGCACAGTCATTCAGCAGAATCCCCATGTCCCTACAGCAAGGCCACAGAAATGTAGTGGCTTAAACTGTACTATATATTTGTGCTTCACCTTATTTATTGCCCCTGCTCAGTAACTTTGCTTCATGGTTATTCAACAGGTGCCCTTTGAATAAGGAGCATGTGGCACACAGATGACTGGCAGACAAGGCAGTAGAAAAGAGCAGTCTAGGAAGCAGTTGTTCTTATTATAAAGGGCAGTTAACTGATTCATCAGTGCCCTCCCCAGCAAACCATGCCATATAAATGTTATTTTGAAATTAGCCTTGTGAAATAAGAAGGATTAGTTGGCAAGCTTTAAGTGTGAATATGTAATGTCCTCTCTCCCTAAAGGAAGATAGGGGTTTTTTCCCTCCAACTGCATGATGCATGGCTTCAACTCAATTTATGATGTTTGCCCCAAGGCCATTTTTTAAGCCAATTCTAGTTTAAAAGAATTAGTAGGATTTTCATTCTCTAGCATTGGACTGGTAGTCTGGCTCTGACTCTCACCCAAAGCTGGAGGAAGAAGGTAAAAGAAATAAGGTTGTAATCCAGCATAACAAGATACTGAAATAGCAAGAGATAGGAACGAGGGTTACCTCCTTTTGTAGGTCTTGCAAGGAAAAAGCAAATCTGCCAGGCTACAGATTGCTGTGCTAGCACGCAGTGAGGTTGAAAGAGCATATGGCAGGAGTGGCTGCCTGGCTGCACCTAGTGCACCTATTGCCAGCCCTGTCATTCAGGGCTGTAGAGACAAGATAAAAGGTTTTTTTGCTGCCCTGACAGCTGACAGGAACTTGTTGTATTGCAGAAGCTACTGAACCTCAGGCAGGGGAAGAAGGGGAAGAGAATGGAAATCAAAAGCAATCACATACTTACTGCATGCTTGTCTGATCTCCTGGGGCCAGAGACAAGGTGAGGTCTCTCATGTGTTCTGTGCATGCAGCACATAGGACTAAGGGGTGCTAACAAGTGAGACAAGAAGACTGCAGAAGAAGGTACCAGAAGAATCTGGACTGAGCTTTATTCATGCTGTACCCTCTTATCAAATGACATGAGAAAATCTATTGCTTCTTGGTATTAGTAAAACTGCTCTGGGATTTCCCTGTAACTACTCAAAATGGAGAAGAATCTGAGTTGGCAGGATCCTCCTTGCAGTGCTCCTTTTAAGTATAGGGTTCATTCCCACAGCTCCAGAGCTGGGAGAGGGGGAGGAAGTAAAGGGATTTTTCTTTAGGGAAAAATTTGATTCTTCCTGCAGAATCAGTAATAGTTATTGGGCTGGAAACATAAATACGGCAATGTTTTAATTAAAATTTTCTGCAGAGAGCAGACACTTTCCCTTAGTCCATTTAGGGAAAAAAAAAATTAAAAAAAAATTAAAAAGTCCCATAGAACAGTTTTGCCTAAGTTTTTAGCTCAGCTTCCTCTCTGTGTAGTTTTAGTCACTTGGTTTACACACAGTCCCTCTACCAGGTCTTCCAAGTTCCTACCTTTACTGCTGATTCCAGGTAATTCATCACATAATAGGTTTTAGGCTGCGGGCACTGCTGTGTGGCTGTGTCACTTCCATTCCCAGCAAACAGGCAGCCAAACATGCAGCCTTTTTCCCCACCAAAGTTAGTGGAAGTGTCTCTCGTATAGTGTTCTGCATCTTATCAGATCACACCTATGGGCTGCTAGTTCCTTGAGGCAGGAGAGCTGCTTTAGACAACATTAGATGCAATGCTGGTGCTAGACAGATGTGTCAGCTCCTTTAATCTGTTAACACAAATGCAAATAAAAAGAAAAATCTGACCTGGATTTCAGTGGTAGCCAGGACTAAACGCTAGATTCAGATCCAACAAGCAAGGCATTTTAGTCAGATTTATGTGCGTGCCTTGGAACATAATGTCCTTAAAAACAGAATCTGGATTCACTTCTCATTGACATACTGTGTCAGTGACACATCTTCTTAATGTGCCTCTGGTGCCTGATTGTTCCTCATGTTTCCTCTGGCTTTACACAATAAAACACCTTTTGAACAAGCACCTTGCCATCTTGGAAGCTGAATAAACTCAGTCTCTGCTTGAATCACTTAAGAAGTGTAGGAAATAAGGCAAAGGAAATCTGCCAGCATGGCTGGAAGAGAAGCTTATCTTGCCTTGGCTGGGTTCACTTTTGTTTCCCTCTCCAGCTTCTTTCCATCAATCACTGGTACCAATGTATCCCCAAGGATGCTGACCCCAGAACAATATGCAGCAAAGATGATTACAGTCTAAAAACGAAAAGAAAACCCTGTCATCATGGATGTTATGGGTTTCAGCTTTTCACATTTAATCCTTTAATTGGTCTTTCTGGCAAGAAGAATTTGATACTTGGCTTTATTGATGCATGGATGAGCCCTATTGCAAATCCCATTGGGATGAAGTTACAGTCATTTGGCAGTAAGAAATTCCATAGCAAACTCTCAAAAGCCTACCCAGAGGGTTTCTTGTTGACATCACAGTTTCTGTGTGATGTCATAGTGACTCCTAGAAAACAAAACAAAACTAAAAAGCAGCAGAACCTCCATATATTTGATGAAACTGAGGATAGTCCTTACTCTCCTATTGTATGTATCATGAGATATGTCAAAGGAGAGTTTGGGTCCTCACTTGGAGCCAGAAACATTGATGAATGCAAAATACAGATTAAGGAGGTTGAACACACTGTATGCACATTAATAAAACATTGTAAAGATATTGTGTGTTGGACAAGAGGGAGTCTCAGTCGTCTTCCAAACTTACATACTATTGTTTTATGAACAGTTTTATAGGTGACCTGTGTGCTGTGGGGCAGACCCAGAGGAGGACTAAGCAATTTGAGCAACAGATTCTTTGGAGGAGACAGTTTTGTCTTATGGGAATATACAAGTATGTTGCCTTGGAACCTCCTAGCTAAACATCTCAATAAAATTTAATCTCCCATGCCCCCGGCCAAGAGTGATAGCAGCTTCTTTGTGTTCCAAATGAGCAACCCTTGAGGTATGAAATAGAGAAATAACTTCATTTAGAACAAAATGAAACATGGGAGCTCTGATTCACAGTACTATTCATTAACGACTGGTAACTCTTTCTTCTCTAAGATAATGGGAAAGAATCAAGTCATTCCAATGGGTGCAATGCAAGATAGAAGTGTAATTTCTTCTGAGTTAAGAAGTTCCTGAATACAAAACTAAAGATTTGGCCCTAAAAGCCCTCCTCAAATCAGTCAGTTTGTGCTGATGTAACTAATGAGACGTCTGGACCCATCGTCATGAAAAGAGAGCAAATTAACACCTATGAAGCTAAAAATAAAAGCATCACCTCTGAGGTTGGACCTATTGTGCTTATTGCAGGGGGGTGGGGTAGGATTGGTAGAGCTGTGCGTCCATCGTGGATGTCACCGTGGCACACCCACGCCAACATCTCCACGGAGACACAGCACATTTCTAGCTCCTGCATCACCAACTTGTTGCCAAGGAAACAAGAGGAAGCAAAATAAAATAAAAAAAAAAAATAAAAAAAAAAAAAGCGAGAGAAGAAATCTCAATGACATTCAATTTTGAGGCAGTCAAGAAATCCCTGAAAGGGATTCTAAAGTGCTTGAGAAGGAAATGGAAATTGGGCTTCTAATTACCGATTCTCAACCAACCCCTTTTTATTCCCCGGTTGTTCTGTCTGCTCACGTCACTGTCTTCCTGCCATTCTCTGTCTACAGAGGTACAAATCCCAGACATCAGTGAAAAAAGAATCAGAAAGAGCTTTCCTGGAGCGATGGAGAGGAGGGAGGGAGAGTGGGGGAGAAGGTTACTCAGTACAAGCAACAGTGGAGATTCCATAACTCAGAGAAAGGTGGTGGACAGAAGTTGCAGAAAGGGAAATGTGTGGAAGAAAGGCAGAGTGGGAGAGAAGGCTTCTGTGAGAAGGGAATATGTGCAGTTGGCAGGTGTGGGAGTACACATGTATATCCACGCCAAAATACATGTGTATTTTTATATATGCAGCTGAGAAGGTACATGTGCATACAAAGGTGTACCTAAATCCACACTGAGTAATTAAAAAACAGAGCTGTGCACCCTCCAAAAAATGAGTAAATTGAGTTAGAAATCAAGCAATTAAACAAGAAAGAGTATGTCTTCTAATGTTGTTTCTTTTAATCCATTATAACACTACATCTACAAGCTTTCTTCAGAACCAGAAAAGCTACAAATCTGCATCTCTTTTTAAATGACAGCCAGCATTTTCATGCAACCACTTGACTCTGGGAGCTGTGGCTTTTTAGAAAAGGAGCAAATGTAAGAAGAATCACAAGGAGGTGCTGAGAGGTGGCAAGCCTGGCAGTTCACATAAACACGGGAGTGCTGAAGAGAACCAGCAAATGCACCAGCTACAAAGTGTATGAGAGTACGAAGTGGAGCGTGTGTTGGGTGTTACTGTGCAGAGAGACATGGCCACTAAGACAAGATGTACAGGTGTTGTCCAAGCATAGCAGAGACACATTGCGCAGCCACTGAAACCAGCATGGTCCCGAATTAGACAGCCTGGCTATCTTGGGGAATGAGCACAAAGATTAACTGTTTGAGTAGATGTTTCATATCATCTTACTTGAGCATGAGAGATAGAGAAGGTTTCATCTTCTGAGAGCACACAGTGGTGCAGTTGTTCAATGGCTGTCCTGAATGGCTACAGGTATGGCTTAAATTTGGGTTAATGCTGAAACAGATGAAAGAGCTCTGTCTTCACTTTTTTCTCTTCAGTATTCACAGTCTCACCCTTCTTCATGCCTAAGCCTGTCATGAAAGTTGCAGCCAGAAGTGAGATTGCTGTAGACCAAGAAGGGAAACTTACTTGAAGTTAACTATTACTGAATTGCAACGAGAGTCTCACAGAATGACATGGAGAAATCCCAGTTAACACCAACAAAGTTCATCAAGGCTGAATTCCACCCATGGAATTCAGTCCATAGACTTATGGCTGTTGATGGTAAAAGGCTCTAAGGTTTGGACTTCACCCCAGTTAGACAAGAACCATTGCTGAACAAACATGAATATCGCTTTGTGCCCTCTACCAGCTTCTTCCCGCCCCTTGCACATGCCTTTGCAGGCCTCAGAAGTCTCTACCCACTTTGAGGAAGATTTTTTTCCCTTTGCTAGAAGCAGGTGTGAAGGAGGATGCCAAGTGCTTCTCTACAAACCCATGTGGTGACAATCCTGGCAGTCCAACAGCTTTTAGTGAAGTTGTCATGACATGGAAGTGATGGGCATATGAATCACAGTTGTAGAGAACACCAGCCTCCGTGCAGATGCTGCATTCAGATTAACAGAAGCAAGTCCTGACCATCCAGTTCTGCCCTGCTTTCTGCATGAAGTAGCTTGGAGTATCCAGTCACCTCAGGGATTGTAAGCAGGAGAGGAGAGGGAGACCACTTCCTACATGTATGCAGCAATATAGAACCACAGGAACACAAACAACCTAAATGATGAAGCCAAGATCAGATTATAAGCAGTCATCTGTGGTCCACTTCAACTTTGTTCCTGAGTAAGGTGACAATAGCTAAAATGACTCAGCTGCAGGCCATAGTAAGTGGCCTCTGATTTGTGTCCCAGTGCCTCACTGCCTGGCAGACTCAGCCCCCATCCACGGAAGCAGAGCACAGTGTGGGCACATCTGAAGGGGCCATTGCCCCCCAGCAAAGCTGTAAAGACAGTGGGTGTTGGTGCTGGGAACTAACTTTGGGTAAGATATAGGGTGGCAGAGGCATTGCTGTCCAGATGTGGGGGCAGTCCAAGTCAAGGGGAAGACAGTAGAAGTCTATTTTCTCTCTTCAGCACATAAAAAGGAATATCTGAATGCTTCATCATATGTCTCAGTCATAATTTAGCATATCCAAAATGTTACCTTTTCTTGACGTAGGTAAATACACCATGCACATAACTACTTTATGCATAAAAAAAAAAGAAAAAAAAGAAAAAAAAAAAGGAGTGCCCTTAGAAGGCAATTTAGATTTACAAATTACTCATGGAAAAGGATATAATGCATTCTTTTTAAAAATGCATGTATATATCACAACTTCCAGCTTCTGAATCACCACACTACATGTTCATGTTTCCTGAAGAAAAGATGGGTTTTGGTAACTTACTGGTTTGAAAGAATTTATCATGAAATACCCAGCAAATGTGATTAAAATTTGCTCTGGGCAAATTACAAGTTATGATAATTTCTGATTTTTTCTGTTTGCTCTAAGTGCTGTTCATCAAAGAACTGAACACTTATTTCATCTGACTCTTTTTTCAGGAGAAATTTTATAATTCATATTTCCTTAGATATAGCTTTCCCTCTTCAACAAATATTTGAATAAGAATTTTTAAATGTGCTTTGAGTTAAAAAGTGTAAAATACTCTAGGAAATTCCAAAATTTTGGGAAAATGTTTCTAAAACACTGACTGTGGCTTATTTTGTAAACAAAATTGAAACACAGTTTACAAATCATCTAAAATACATACAGACATACATAAAACATATGTGCTGTGTTATTTTCATAGTTTTGTGAAACAGACATTCACTGTGACTTTATCTCCCTCTGAGGGGACACACAGAATTACTTCCTTATATTTAATATACACAGAATACGCCCTCTGGTTTACATGCATACATACGCATGCATATATACTGTGACACACTGCATGCCTACAGTGTATACACACCGTCATCTTGCCCTCTAAACACACACACAAACCTTCCCTTCACCATAAGGACAGCTACACACACACCTGCACAAGGAAATCTTTCTAACACAGAGGCCCTGAAAACACAATTTTATCTCTCTCTAATACACACCGTCATTCCTTTTTTTCCTAACACAATGTAATCTCTCCCTTGCTCTTTCTTTCATGCACACAGACACACAGACACATCCAGTGTAATCTTATCTCTCTGAGATTCAACTACAGTATCTACATTATTTTCCAAATTGCATAAACACTTTCTGCCTGACATTTTCATTTGTAGACTCCATCATTCACAACTACACAAATGATTGTGGAGATGGGAGGATGTAGATGGAAGTCCTTGATCACGCAAACGCCTGTCTCTTAGGTAAAGAGGCCTTTTCTGGCAAGACTTTGCTTTACAAGGGAGAAGACATTATAAGAATGTTTTCACTTTGGATGCAGCATTAGTTACACAGTGCTTCTTTTTATGATATTACACCACCAACAAATAGTAGGAGACTTGAACAGCTTGATAAAAAAATATCTGCTAGATCACAAAAAAGATTACTTCTGTATTGCTATCATTGTCAAACACTTCACTGATATGTTCCACAATACGTGCTGCAAGCAAATTACAATATGCAGTTACACTGATATTTCCTGTGACATATAATATGCAGTAGGCCCTGAAATTTCTAAAGAAAAAAAGGAAGATGTATAGAGGAGGTTCCACCTCCACTTAAGTTATTATTTCTACAACAAAAGTCTATGCTTAAATCACTTGTATTAGCAGGATTGTTCTAATGGGAACATTAAATGAATGTCTGCCTCTGCAAGCTTCTTTGCACAATGGAGAGTGCTAACAGTAAGAATGAGAGGATGCAACACAGAGCACTTCTCTTGCATGCCATTGATTCAGAACCAGAGTAACTGGCTGATAATTTGAGGGGAACCTCTTCAAAAGTGAATTTCATATCCTTGCTTGATTTCTCCAAATTGCCTCATAACAGAAACAAATATTAAAATGAAAATACACTGAAGGATCCAGAGATGATCAGTGATATTAATGAGTAGCTAGAGGGGAACGTTTTTTGCTCAGCCATGCTGGGCTACAAGGATTTTTACTACCTCCTTAGAGCAGCTTTTAAAGAAAAACTGAAGAGGAGAAGGTGATGGTTGTTGTTGTTTTAATAGCAGCAAACCAGCTTCAGAGGTATTATCTTAGCTCTAAATAAGCACTCTTGACTAAACACATCTAAGGTCACTAACAGAGAGTAACTTGTTATATTCCCTGGAAAAATGCTACTTCTACGTCATAAGGGGAATTTTGCCTACAACTTTGCGCCAAAGCATCAATATGGCTTTAAGAGCAACTCTTTGGATACATGGGAAAGTAAATACCTTTGTGGAGCACAAACACAAAAAAATTGATCCACTGAGGGACTGGAAAAGCAAAAGCAGCTGTCCTAGTACCAGAAGGGAGTAAAAGAAAGCTTTTCCTTTTATGGTCTATGACACTGCTCTGATTAAGAACACCTTGCTTTGAGAACACTGCCTGCTTGCCTGTATCAGCCAAGGGCCACACAGCTCCCAACAGAAAGACTGCTGAGCCAGGAGCAGCTGGGATCACAGTGTACAGGTATGTAGGCAAAGACTAGAATAGACACTAGATTACATTTTAGGAGCATCTCTGAGGGTTTGAGGGTGGAAGTGTGGTAACCCTGGCTATGACACTTATAGATAGCACAGGTGTGTTGTCAGCAGCACAGAAGAGGTTGCAGGAAAATCCCATGCCCGGCAGTATTTTGGCCCTTGTTAGCTAATAATCCCATTGGAAGTCTGAAGCTGTGGTTTCCTTGACCCTGACAGCGCAGCCTTCTACTACCACAAAAATAGTTAAAGCAAAACGCATGGCAAAATAGACTATTTCTAACCACTTTTGACAATATAGAAATTGACTCTAATCCACTGCAGGAAGCACATGTCACCTCAGGCCTTTCAAAATCCATACAGTGAGTGTTAATGCAAACCTCTTTCTCTCCACAGGATTGACAGAGTGGGAGAAGATACACTACAAACCCTCATGTGCATCTTTCCATTTTGCCCCTTGGAACAGATGCCAAATGTCCACAATTTCATCTGTGAGGCTAGCACTGGCACCCTGTGTTGCACTAGAGGATACAAGAGCATTTCAAAAGCAGGACCCAATCTCACTCTACCCCTGAGGTAGGAAACCATCACCAAGTCCCTTTCTACAGTGAGAAAACAAACCCAACTGCAAGCCTATTGCAGCACATGGGTTTCATGACCCCTTTTCTGCTATTTCTAATAGCCACCTGGTCATCTGCTGCAAGGAAAATATTCCCTAAAAAACAGACTGAGAGACTAGTTCAGTTGCCCTCAGGAACCACAGACTTTTTTCCTGACAACTTTGTCCTGATATTAAATACCCTGATCCTGATCAGGGATCCTGATCATTTTGAATGCTATTAGGCGCCGTTCCTACTTGAGAAAATTCTGTAGGCCTCACACAGCCCCATGAGGGCTGCTAACCTTAAAACCTTACTTGCTGATTGTGAACAGATTTATTTCTTAGAATCACCTTCGACAGACTTCAGTAACTCTCTGGGGACATGTAGGGAAACATCACCTGTGGGTTAGTCATTTGGAAAATTATCTCCTCAGCATCTACTTGTCATGGTGTCTTGGCCACTGGTTTGTCATTAGGAATAAACCTGTGTTTTCGTGTCCTGCTGAACAAATGGTTTTCCACAGGTCGCTTGGTCAGTGGTGCCGTTGTCACAACCATCTCCACCTCAGTGGCCTACTGACCTTGCTGTTGTTCCACAAAGCCTGGCCCTGCTGTCAAACTTTCCAGGTAAAGCTCAGTGTTGGCTCCTGCTCTCTCTCCAGCTCTTCCATTTTTAGTATCTATGAGATTGACCCACAGAGGCCACTCCATTGAGGATTCAGGAGAAAGCCACTAATCAAGCTGACAGAGACACAAGACAAAGCTTCTTCCTCTCTCTCTCTCTCTCTTCCAGTTTCCTCTATTTTTCTTACTATGTAATCAACCTAGTTATCTACCTTTCTGTCACAATAGTAGTTAAGTAGCTTTTCAATGTTTCAGAAATAGAAAAAAACATCCTTTTTTCTTCTTTTCCTTCCCAGGCTGTAGGAGGAATTGTTCAATTCATTTTTTAGGTGGCATGATTTGTTTGCTTGTTTATAGGCATACATGTGAGTGGGTGTTTTATAGATGTATGTGAAAAGCTCAGTGGGGGAGGGCTAGGCTGGAGAGCCAAGCTGTGTATTTATTACTGAGAGTGGAGAGACGCATGACCTTCCACAGCTGATGAGGTATGGACTTCCACAGCATAGCATAGCCCTTGTTAGCATTCTGTCTCCTGCCTGTAGCTCAGCCTCACCGGAAAATCTGGGCAATTGCCATGGAAGGATATTTAGTGGGGGAAGGAGGAAAAAAGAACAGCAATTATTTTGATCTTGGCTACTTCAAGATTGCCTCTGTCCTAGATAAACAATATATCCCCCACTATTGCCTGAACATCTAAACAAGAGGCAAATGTTGTAGAAAGGGTCAGTGTCTTTTCTTAGGCCAACTGCTATGGACAGGGAGGAAATGACACACACAAGCTTCTCTTTGGAATTGAAGAAGCAGTGGAGTGAAACACCATGCAGATCTTTACAGAAACTTTGACATTTCTACTGCTCCAAGACATGACAGAAGACATTTTCTGCGTAGTGTATTTCTCAAAAAAAAATCATTTTTACCAAACTTCTCCGAAAAATGTTTGTGTGCCATAAAGTACAAATATCCTAAAATATTTTGCTTTTATCAATGACAGATACTCCACTGGCTCCTAACAACCAAATTTACTGAAACAGCTTTCATCCTTTTAACAGCTCTTCCTTTCTCCATGTACCATATGTTTTGTAAAGCTTCTACAAACAGAGAGAGCCGGAGGCAATACCAAGGGTCTCCTGCCATTTTTGAAGCTAAGTATTGCTCAAGGGATAAAATAGAATCAAACATGATGGCAGGAGCTTCACAGTGAAAGGACATGGCAGAAGGATGTATTCAAGTTGGGAGAAGATATTTCCAACATTGGATTCACTGGAACAGTGTTACCTCTATCCAGATTGCATGGACATTTGGGGACTTCACATAATGTTGGGATGCCTGTTTGCAGATTTAAAAGTAAAATGGTATGAAAAAAAAAAGTATCTTCATTCTCTCCAAGACAGTCTCTGTCTCAGTTTGTCCAACTGAATACCAGTCTTTCAGTGATTTCCAACAAAATTTATCTGTTATATTGGTAGTAGTAGAGTAGTAGAGTCATTGTGTATGAGTAAAACCCTTCCTCACACTCACATGTACATGGAGTTGGGACAGAGGGGAAATGTGAAAGTGAGATGCTGGGTCATGAAAGAACCCTTGGGTCCTGTAAGGGTAGTTTTGCAAAATTCTGGAAAAAAAACCCCTAGAACTGCTGAAGCAGCTGGATTAATGTTCTAGGTGACTATAAGACAAAACAACTCCTCTTAAAAAACAACAGCTGACAAGGAATTGGTTGGATAATCACATCCAGGGGGCAGTAGTCAATGGCACAATGTTCAGATGGAGATCAAAGACAAGTAGTGTCTCTGAGTCTACTGCGACCACTAAGGTATAATGTCTTCAACAATATAGACAGTGGGATCAAGTGCACCCTCAGCAAGTTTGCAGACAACACAGAGCTGAGTGTGCAGTTGACATGCCTGAATGACAAGGTACCATCCAGGGGGAGCTGGACAAGTTTGAGAAGTGGGCCCATGTGAACCTCAGGATTTTCAACAAGGCTAAGTACAACATTCAGCATGTGGGTCAGGGCAACACCAGTGTCAATACACATTGGGGAGTGAAGGGATTGAGAGCAACACCACTGAGAAGGACTTGAAGGACGTGGTGAATAAGAGGCTGGACCTGAGCTAGCAATGTGTGCTTTCAGCCTGGAGAGTCAACTACATTCTGGGATGCTTCAAAAGCAGCATAACCTGCAGGTCAAGGGAGGTGATCTTACCTCTCTGCTCCTCTCTCACGAGACTGCACCTGGAGTATGTGGTCCTCCAGATATGTGGTCCTCAGCACAGGAAAAACATGCACCTGATGGAGTTGGTCCAGAGGGTGGCCACAAGAATGATCACAGGGCTGGAACACCTCTCCTATGAAGGCAGGTTGAGGGAGCTGGGGTTGTTCAGCCTGAAGAAGAGAAAGCTGCAAGGAGACCTTATTGAGGCCTTTCATTACCTAAACGGGGCTTATAAGAAAAATGGGGAACAAGCTCTTTCCCCTGTTGCACAATGGGTAATGGTTTTAAACTATAAGAGCGTAGACTAGATACAAGGAAGAAATTTTTTACAGTGAGGGTGGTGAAATACTGGAACAGGTTGCCCATAGAGGTGGTAGATGCCTCATTCCCAGAAACATTCCAGGTCAGGTTGAACTGGGTTATGAGCAGCCTGATCTAGTTGAAGATGTCCCTGCTCATTGCAGGAGGTTGGACTAGACTTTTAAAGGTCCCTTCCAACCTAAACCATTGTATTATTCTATGATTTCATAATTTACAGAGTCCTAAATTTCAGAAAGCAAAACGGAAGAAAACGAGCACTTCATCTGTAGCACAGTTGCAATGAACCATCCTGAATAGCCATTATAGCATCTCAGCATTGGGATGTCAATAGAAAGTCATTGCACCTCTGTGTGAGATTGGCTCAAAAATCTTACTATAAAACCAAACCAAACCAAATGGAACACAAACAAACAAACAAACAAAACCCAAAACACCAAACCACATAATATGGATTCTTTTTATTTCCTCTTTGGGTTTTGAATCTTCATATGTTCTCTGGTCCAGTTTTTCAGTTTTTGCCTGCAGCTGTGAAGGCTAGAAGCATATATTTCCAAAAATGATTTTTTTTTATTATCATGTATTCCATGAATCTGGTGTCTGGGGATTTTAAGAAACACCTGAAGTATCACTCAATGCACAGTGGTGACACTGCTGTTCCCAGAACAGGTCTGATATGGTCTTTGTGTTAAAGTGCCAGGACACTTCCCTTTCCATATACCATGACCTTTCCTTAAAGTTATGGATTTGTGGACCTACTGAGCTTCTGCTCTGTGATGCATGTGCCACATTTGATCTGAAACCATGACAAAGTTTTCTCCTACACGGTAGAGCAGAAGTAATAGAAAAGCAGCAGTAGTTGTACCCAGAACTTATTTCAAATACAGACATTTATGCCAGCACTGGAGGGAATACATCCCAAATTTTGCATGCCAGAGAGTCCCTACAAGCCCTTTCCAAGGAGATTATCAGTCCTGTGGAGAGAAGGCTCCCTCCCTCACTTTCTCTTGATCCCCTTGTTCTACTTCACCAAGAGAAAAGGTTGCATCTTTCACCAGACAGTCAAGCCTGCAAATCCCTTGGCAGACAGCAGCCAGATTTCTCTGTTTGCTGCTTCTTATGTGACCAATTCACACAGTACAAACAAATGATGATGCAAATGCTAAAGATGGCAAGACATTACAGTGTAAACGAAAGCTCTTATGGGATCCTGACAGCTTCACCACTTAGATCACTGCACACTGAAAGCAGGAGTGAGATCAGAATAACTCTGTCCCCACGCCATTTGAACTCACAGGTAAGATGGTTCATGCATACATGAGATCTATAAGGTACATCAGTGCTTTTCTTTTGAATACCCAGGACGTGCAGAGACCAAAAAGCTGGGAAAACTTAAGGCTCTTCAGTCCTGACAGCATTATCAGTAGTCACATGGAAATTTGAGCATCCTGAAGCAGAAACAAACAACAATACACCATGGCAGTGTGTGTCTTGAAGAGCATGTTTGTCCAGGTCCCTGCCCATTCCCCAGGACAGGCAGAAAATCAGAAGCCAGATGATCAACAGCTTGGAAGAGCAGTGCAGGTACCCCCCAGTTCCCTTCTCTTCCCCAGGCAGCAAGCAAAGGAGGATGAGTGCTAGGAAGAAGGCAGGCTGGCTCCCTGAGTGAGAGTCCTGCTCATAAAACTCAATTAAGTGGATTACAGATGAGCTCATTCCCAGCGGTGGGTCACATTCCATTAGAGGCAGGCTCAATGCCAGGCGGACTCAGCACTGCTCGGATGGCAGCATGATCCGCCCCACCACTTACCGTCTCTGCCTCTGATCTCACCACACCTTGCAGGATTTCCTGCCCCATGCCCCACACTGCATGGCAGGCTCATTGCTCTTCCCCGCTCATTCTCTCGGTGAGATAATCAGGACCCATGTTAGGTCGTGGAGAGACACAAGGATGGCCAAGCTCTCTAAAACACTGTGGTCTTAGGCAGCAATGAGGGAAAAGAAAAGCATAGGGAGAAACAGGAAGAAGAAGGTGAGCAGAAAGGGAGGTTCTGTGGAAAATGATGGCAGAAAAGGATGGGAACAGCCAGCCCTATAAACTGGATTAGTAGTATTTTACATGAAAGTGAGAGCAATCAGAGCTCTCAGCTCACTAATCCCAAAGGCTTTTTCACAGCATAGGTATAAGGTTACAGCATCATCTGCTACACGAATGTATATACATCACCTACAGACACTGCACTCAGCACTCAAAAATGTGTGTGTGCTTATGCGGGGAACAAAGAGTGTGTCTGGGGTAGATTTGTGTGTGGGAATGACCGTGTTTTGGAGAGAAAGGCGGTGGGGAGAAGAGAAGGTGAATGAATTTGTGAAGGGTGAGCGTGTGTGGGTGTGAAGGCAAGAGAAAGCTGGATGAATGAGTGTGTGGGTGTGTAATACATGGGCTAGAGTAAGTCAAATGTTATAAGCACCTGAAGGCATTTTGCCAGATTTGAGACCTATTTTGACTTGCTTTGTGCATCCCACTTTGCTTTTCCCTGTTTGCAAACATTCCTGGCAGCTCAGCTTAATTTGTACAAATAGCAACCGACTGAGAGCAAGCCAAATCTGTTGTGAAATAGGTTGAGGAAGACGCAGGTTTTTGTGCAGATCCAAGCAGCAGGGGCTTTGTACCATCTGGAACCTGTGTACCAAGTCCCAGGGAAAGGTCTATGAGGAAGATCAATCTAGTTACCTCCTCTCCATTTGCCATCCCACGTGAGGAAAGAATACTTCAGACCAGTTGCAAAGTGAGACATGTGTCTGGACAACGATCTTCATAGGGCATGGGACCCACACAGCGCAGTCATCTGCTATCCTGGCACAGGAGACTTTAGTATCCACAACCTGAGAGAGAGTTTTCTGCTTTATCTCAGATGGACTGAGAGGAAGACAGCAGCCTTATGTTTCATTCCCTTGTGTGTGACAAGTGAACTCAGTTTGGCAGTGTGAGGCAGCAGGTTTCCTATTTGTTTTACTACCACTTTAAAGGGCAATTTTGGACAATTTCACTTTCCTTCTCCATATCTCTGTTTCCTAAGACATAAAAACTATCAGTAATGACACAGACATGAGATCTTTTAATGAAAAGCACTATTTAAGACTCAGGTGATATTATTCTCCTGCATTAGCTGAGGGTGTTTGCCAAAATTCCTTTGCATTCATTGGCAGAAGTATCCAAACCTTAAGCCCTGAAAAAGTCTGAATCTGAATTTCAGGAGCTCCAGCTTTAGGCTCTCCAATTCTGCTGCTCCCTTCAGCAGATCATGACTCGAGTTCTGGCTGTCTGTCTCAGGACATCCAGCATAATATATGTACTCCATCCTGGGTGGCAATGGATCTCACAGTCCCTTTGGCATGTCCCAGATTGTGCCTGCTACTCTACCCTTGGCAATGTTACCACCTGACTTGTATGTTGGGTGTATTAAAGAATAGCTGGGAAGCAAAAGTACCATAACCACACAATTTCTCTTCCCATTAATAGTGCCAGAAGAATTTAGGGTCATATATAACAACCAAACAATCTGACCCTTTGTCTTTTATTCTGCTTCTCCCTTCCTTTCTGACCGGCTCTTCCTTGTCAGCATTACTCTTTCTGCTACCCCAACCCAGAGGTTTGCTCCAGCAAGTGCTACATGCACCACGCCAAGCTGCCTCAGCCCACCTTAATGATAGTACCTGGAATGGCTGACAGTACAGTGCTATATCCTCCTGTCTGTGTGCATGAATTAGCTAGCCCTTTGCTTTCACCTTCAACAGAAACAGAGTGACCTGTCAATGCAATTAGCCCCCTCTCCCTTTAACTAGAGGGAAGACAATATATTGCCTCTCTGGGGGACTCAAGAGGGAACGAGAGAAAAAACAGAGATACTATCAAGGTGCCAAAGCATTCGTATAAAAAGCCTTTCTCACTCTAATAGTATATCAGGTGCTGCCTCAAGAACTGTTATTGAGCAACAGCCAGAAATAATGTGGTTCTATGCAGCGTGTTTTTCTCCATCCCCCTTTTCCTCCCCTGGCACTCTTTGCTCCACGAGTGTATTTCATTCAGTGAAATGGTTTAAGGCCCTGTCTGCAAGGAGAATCTTTTGTGAAATACCACGTCTCTGCCTTCTAAACCTTCCAGCTGAATGAGAGTAACTGCTGTGGTTGCCACGGCACAGGCTACACAAAAATGATGCTGTGTTTAATTACACTGAGTGGTTGAGGCCACTGCCTTACTTTGCTCTGGGACACATTCCCCTGAAAAGCAGCCAGGTAATTCTGCTGCTGCTGCCATTCCCACAGTGTCACAGCAGGGGAGGAAGGGTGACAGGGAGCAGGGCTTTCTGCCAGGTTGGCTATAGGGAACATACCTGAGCTGGGTGGTCTCAAAGGATGTGTCTACACCAGAGATCCCTCAAGGTAGTGCCAGAGCAGGCTGGTGGATTCTCAGGAGTGTAGGAAAAAAACAGTTTTGATGTGGAGATTTCCACTGCACTATTCCTGTGCAAGAAGAGGAGAAAGAAAGAAAAAGGATTGGGAAGGGAAAGAAGGCAGAGAGGAACTGGAATGGAGTCTTTCTAGACTCCAAAAATAAGGGAATAGAGGCAACAAGGATGTTTCTGAGAGGCCAGTACCCTCAGCCATAAATGTTGTTGTACACAACTCAGCCCTTCTCTAAGTGGAGTTGCCAGCCCGGCTTTGGCAGCGCTGACCGTGGGGTTGGAGGTTTTTCTGTACCTCTTGCAGTTCCTGCCTACTTTTTCTGGATTTGGTCATGGGTAGTTGTGCCCCAAATATCTACAGAGCTGGAAACAATATAGTCACATGTGCTTTGAGACCCAACAAATTCTACTCAGAAATGGGGGAGATCAACCTCAATGTCACACCATGCTACTATGGCTAATTTCCTTCTGGGGATCATGTCTCTGCATGGATACGCACAGATATACCAGCTCATCTAGCGCACTCTCAAGTGCTCACAGCACAACACTGCCTTACCCCTCTGAACATATTTTGAATAGCTCATCCATGAGTGTTGATTTTACCTCCCTAATGGACACTGTCTTTTGCAGTGCAAACAGTTCTTGAACTCAAAAGTTTCTCTCCCCTACAACAAAATCCTCCTTGAATGTTTCAGGAATGGGCCATTACTTTCCATCAGCAAGCTTCATTCTCATTGGCCCTAAGGAGACCTGGCTAAGGGTGAATTTTTCCCTCACTCTGGTTGAGAGCCTTTGAGTTCCCATGTACGAGAACCAGTGAATAGCAAGTTTCTTAGACCATGTGTAGAGCTACCATCTTCTCAGACAGACATGCAGGAATGGAGAAGTCTACCAGAGGGTCAGGGAAGTTTGCTGTCAGGTTTCTTGGAAGCCACCAGTGATGAGGGTTTTTAGAGAGTATTCTTCTGGAGCAAATACTTAGGACTTCCCGGAAAGGACCAAAGTTTGTATGGAGCACTAATAGCTTTTATCAAATTAAGATATGCTGGTGGTAAACTCCTCCCCACCCACAAAAACAACAACAACAAAAACTAAACCAACCAACCAACCAACCAAAACCCAACCCCCAAAAAATTCCAAAATACCAGGAAAGCTCTTGGTATACCTGAAGATGGATAGCTAGAAGTTTTACTTCAATTCCTCATAAACAGATGAAAAAAGACCGAACAAACAACAAAAAAAGTTTCATTGGATCTTTTGGGTTTAACATTCAATATATTTACATTCAATTTATATGTAAATATACACTGATATATTTATAACAACCTAAAACAGAAATCTGAATATTTTGTAGGTTTCAAGCCCCTTAGCTAAAACTTTGGTGTCTACCCAATGACACCAACAAATTTTAACCTTCAGACAAAACTTTACTATCCAAAGTATGAAACAAAAAATAGCTTTACCATCTCCACCTGCCTGCCCTGCTTCACTCCCTGCTGCTGCCTTCGCTTTTGCAAATCTCTTTTTTGGAAGACACTGCCTGCAATGGACACCAGCACATATTCATAGTGTCCTTTTTGTATAGATATAGCCACTGGCTTGGCACCAGGCTGATTCCAACCAATCCATGTCATGGAATATATACAATTCTAACACATATTGTGATCCCTGGCTTCAAAAGGTGAAACCAGCTGCATTTAACCACTGGTCTCACACTGCAAAACTCTGGGATTGGTGCTTTCCACTCCCAGGAAGATGCGGCACTGCTCGGTCACCATGGTGACAAGTACTTTGCTGCGCGGTAACCACCACCCTGAACTCCGCAACTCTTTCCTGTGTGAAGCCCAAGCCCGTGTGCTCACACAGGCAGTTTGTTTTGCCTCTGCAGCCCCTCTGCTGCTTTGCCCACTACCCCAAGCTCTGCTCGTTGCCGAGCACCTGTCCGCACCCTGGGTTCCAACAGCAGAATGCGACCACGGGCACCATCGGGGCTCCCACCAGAGGATGCGGCTGGGCTAAACTGCTAAATATTTAACGGGGGAGGATGGCTGCTGCCTTCCCTAAGCCTGCTGCAGATCTCCACGGAGGATGCAGCCGCAGAGCTCTGTAGAGCAGTCACCTGTCCAGGCCCCCATGGAAGTGACAGCCTGCCACAGCAGCATCCCCACGTGCTCTTCATCCTCCTCTCCTCTCCCCTGCACACCCCGTCACTGTCCTGCAGACACCCCAGCGACCCCGGGCTCCCTGCTGCTGCCCCGCTAGGCCCGCGGGGAAGCCTCTCCCTCCCGAGCGAAGGGTTCCGACCGCCGCCCCTCGCCGCCCTCCCTTCCCCTCCCGCTCCCCGCCGCCATCCCTCCCCGCCGCTCCCCCCGCACGTCCCCGCAGACATGTCCCCTCCGCCAGGGCCTCCCCCCGCGGTCTCCATGGAAACCAGCCCGGAGCGGCAGCCGGCTGCGCCCCGCTCGCCGCGGCGTCGCCGGGCAAGGCGGTGGCAGAGGCGGCCACGGGCGGCCCCGGGAGCCCGTTTGCTTCCCCGGCGTGCGGGGGCAGCCCGGCGTGTCCCGCCGCTGCAGTGGGGAGCAGTGACAGGGATGCGCAGCGAATGCCCAGGTGGCCAAGAAGGCCAGCGGCATCAGGGCCTGGATCAGCAATAGGGTGGCCAGCAGGACTCGGGCAGTGACCATCCCCCCGTACCTGGCCGTGGTGAGGCCACACCTAGAGCGTTGTGTCCAGTTCTGGGCCCCTCACTACAAGAAAGACACTGAGGTGCTGAAGTGTGACCAGAGAAGGGCAGCAGAGCTGGGCAAGGGTCTGGAGCATAAGTCCTATGAGGAGCGGCTGAGGAAGCTGGGGTTGTTTAGCCTGTAGAAAAGGAGGCTCAAGGGGAACCTTATTGCTCTCTACAACTCCCTGAAAGGAGGTTGTAGACAGGTGGGGGGCGGTCTCTTCTTCCGGGTAAATCTCCCAGTGACAGGACAAGAGTACATAGACTTAAGCTGTGCCAGGGGAACTTTAGATTGGATATTCAGAAAAAAATCTTGAGTGAAAGGGCGGTCAAGCACTGGAACAGTGAACTGTGAACATTGCAACTGTGCAGGGAAGTGGTTGAGTCACCATCGTTGGTAGCGTTCAAAAAATGCATGGATGTGGCACTTGGGGATGTGGTGAACATGGTGATGCTGGGTTAATGATTGGACTCGATGATCTTAGAGGTATTTTCCAACATAAAGAATTAATTCTATGATTCTAAAATAGAGGTGTAAGTGAGGTAGGTGCACCTAAGGCAGGCTGAGCCGTCTGCTGGCCCTGAAGTGGGACGTGGAACTGAGCTCAGGGCTTTGTTTTACTCTCTGTTCACCTCCAAGAGCAAGACTTTCAGATTAAAACCTCCCCAGAAGTGTCACACATTACTACCATAGTTCTTCCAGCAAACACATGGCAGTAATTGCCAACCCTTGTGTCTCCCCTACTCAAGTTTGTCTTCTCTTGAGGGCTTCCCTTCTCTGGGGAGATAAACCAGGCTTTTCCCAGGTGTGGCAGTTGTCCTTCATCCACTTCAAAAAACCCTCTAACTCTTATACACTTTTCTTTTCTTTTCTTTTCTTTTCTTTTCTTTTCTTTTCTTTTCTTTTCTTTTCTTTTCTTTTCTTTTCTTTTTTTTTGTTTTTTTCTTTTTTTTTTTTTTTTTTTTTCAGGTGCAGTGGACCTACCCTGAGACACAGAGCAAAATATGGAAGTTGCTTTCACTTGGGGTTGTAACACGTCGTCTTTGTGTCAAAAGTTGTCACTAGCTACTAGTTCACACTAGTAGCCCATGTGAGTCTCTTTGGACTGCAGCTCCCTTTGCACTGTTCCCATGTGTTCCCACGCAGGCACATTTGGTCACAGCTCCTTGGGGAAACATGAATAGGAAATGGCTCCAGAAGCCCTTGCAAAATGCACAGGTGACAACAGATTCCATGGGAACAGGTCAGATTTTGCTTTCGTCTGTGTGCCAGCTTGGAGAGTTGGCCTGGTGGTGGAAACATATGCCAAAGGATGTCCTGAAAGTAGGTTGAAACAAAATAGGAAATTCAGCTTTGCTGTCTTACTATCCATACTGAATCATGTCTCTTTTTTTACCACCCTTATCTCAAATACACCTTCCTGGCTCACAAAACACCATTTCCAGTTTCAGCTCTGAGAGACTTTTTACAACTATTCTACCTGTAAGTTTGAAGTAGGGTCCCAGTTTTGGACTCGACTCTTTTTTTGTAGCCCTGAATCTATCTTGTGCCCTTCTTTTAAACTCTCCCAAATCTCATCCTGTTGTCTCCTGTCCCTGATTATATGGCTGGTGAAATCTTTCTGCCCAATTTCTCTGTAATGTTTCATTGTGTCCCTAACCAGCCATTACACATCAGAGATCATAAGGAGTGTTTCTCCATACAATAAGATCTTTCTGAGATTAAGATTTTGCCTGCGTACATGAGGCTACTCTATTGTCTCTGCTCTTCTAAATCAAACTGATGCCTGTAAGCTGCCAGCTTTCCCTCCCTACATTTTCCGTCTAACAATCTCTGCCTAACACCTCCTCCATAGACTGAACTCTTTGCAGTCTAGGATCTTCTTTGATATTGTCCTCCCAAATCCTCACACTGATGGGTCACTTCCCCATATCATACAGCACAGATGCTGCGGCTGCAGTTTGGCTTCACCCAGGGAATGTCTGTCCCCCAGTGCTGTGAGCTAATTACAAGATCTGATGTGGTCTAATAGGCATGGCTGTTAAATGCAAACCCCCTCAGTTGCAAAATGCTGGGTATAGTTGCTGGCAGCTCTCTATTTTCTTATCACACTAAGTAAATATGATCCTTCCTTTTTCCTTACTAGAATAACCTATTTACCAGACGTTCAAATATGTGAGTATTGAAGGTGATAGAGATACACACTAATGGAGCATTGAGGCTATAATTTGAATACAGAGCCTTGGCTGTTCAATCCTTGTTATGTGATATTAGGACATTTCTCTAGCTCCACAGTCCAGCGAAAAGGACATATGTGCTAGGTGTTACACTGGATTCTTAAGTCTGCTAAGCATGAAGATTGCTACTGAGGTACAGATAACTATTATAAGATTTTGTCTAATCACATGGATGCATCTTTTGCTTTAGAATGAGCTCTTAGACAAAACATCCATGTTTTTTATGACTCTTGCCACAGTCATGAAATCGCTGTGGCCAGAGGAAGCTCCAATTGACTGATAACTCACCAGGCATTTAGAAGACACCAAGCTATGTAGCAACAACCTGTGCAACTTAACTGCTCCACTTTCTGCCTCAAGACGTTAGAACTCGGGTCTCATGGTCACCAGAACCTCCCATGGAACTTCATTACTCAGCTGATCAACAGGTAGAAGAAAGCAAGACAGCATGAAAAGAAAGATGGGGAATTAGATTGCTAGAAGGCATGTGTGTGATAAAAACAGATTTTGTCTGGAGCTCAAAACCCATCAGGATGAAGATGGTACATGCACAGAAAAATTCAGCCAATTCGAGATCTAGAATGAGAAAACGTAACTGAAAGTAGGCCTGTTCTCCACTTCAGCATGTGGTTTGTGCAAGTGTGTATGCTAGACCATCTTAGTTCCTGGGATACCTCATGTGTAATATGCACCATTCCTAAACTTCTGCTTCTAAGGCCCTTCAACTGGCTCTCTGTTAATTCCAAATTCAGAGAAAACAGGGCTCAAAGGGATACCAGTATACAGTATAACACAGACAGTATACAGTATACCAGTTGTCATCTGCCTTCCCTGCCATAAGGCTGGATCAGATTCCAAGGAATGACCAATATTGTTTCTTTCATTACAAATTTAGTAAAGGAGTGGGATATTAATCAAACCATCTTACAGTCTGGATGATGGGACAGACGCTTAAGAGGTGTTTTGTACGTGTAATGATATACCTTCTTCAGGCACTCGGAGCATTGCCTATTTTCAGGCTGAGTTTGCCTTCAATTGAGTGTAGGGAATAAAAGTAAAAGGGAAGGCTTTAGCTCTCTGTCTTCTCTTCAAAGAGCCTAGCTGTGTTAGCCTGTCAGTCATGAGTTAGGAATCCTTTGTACCTGAAGACTGAATTTACCGGAAAACAAAACCCATTTTTTGCTTTGTACCGACTACGTCTGAAGAAGTAAGGTCAGGAAAACCAATACCTAAATGAAGTCACTTATGCTAATGTTTGCCTGGCCTGCATGTATCATAAATGGCAGGAAAGTATGAAGACCTCCTTCTATGGCTAGCCTTAGGGTAAGCAGGGAGAACAGTCACGGGATCTTCCAGAGGCATGGAGATGACTTCTTGGTATAGTTCAGAATCAGGGGGAACAAAAGTTAGTTTAAACCATCTTTAATTAAAGCTGTGCTGGATCTTCTGCCTTTTACAGCAAGCAGAGTCTCAGCCATAAGCAGCTTTACACTGCAAATATAACATAGAGAGACCTGGAACAGAATATACTACAGAGACCAAGTCTCACTTTCAGTGGTGATTCAGAGGGGCAAATGAGGACAAAATTAATGTAAGTAGAGGAGAAAAACTGACATTGCTGTAGAAACCATTTCACTTCATGGCATTTTAAATCAAAACTAAATTCCTGACAATGAATCAATGTAGTTTTGTGTTATTCTACCATTGCAGCCAGCCCAGAGAGGGCCATGGTGACAAATGTCTTTCAGGCTATCTCCATGCAGCAGAAGCCCCTACCATTTCAGCCAAAATGCCTGTAGTGACAGAATATGCTTTATGTGGTTCAGCTAGGGCTGGGAAATCCGATGTCATAAACTTTGTCACCATGAATTATGTTTTTATTGTATTTAATTGCATCCTGGTGTTTACCCATACACCACATCACAGCCTTTAGCAAACATAGCACAAGCCCCTCTGCCAGAGTGTGCAGGCATGGGGCAAAGTTGTGGTTGTTTTGAGGCCTCCCATCTCTGAACCTGTCCAATTTGGTCATGATTGACATCTCAGCTGTCATGTTTCATCAGTGTAAGTTCCCCCTCCCCTGCCTCATTCTCCACTTTCAGAACGTAGGCCCTTGGTTCCGTGTCTGTTTGGAGGAAGCACCATGACCTACACGTCTGCCCCTGACCTTTAGCCTGATCAATAAAACTACAAATTGGTCTTTTCTTATCCTCGACACCTTAGTCATAAAATCCCTATTGAGATGGAACACTGAACTTTATAACTAGGCAGCATCATGAACATGTTTTGTGGCGGGGGAGAGACTGGCAGTATTTCAGCCATCAAATATACAGCCTTCTTTCTCTCACTCTCTCTCGGTGCAGCAGTCCTGTGTGTGGTATTTGAAACCTGTAGAACATCCTTATTGGTTCTATATTCACACCTTTTCCCAAATATTGCAGAACAGCTAAAACTTCTAGTTTAACAACATTTTTTTTACTACCATGCCAGCTTCTCCCTTTTGGTGATGTTCACGAGGAAGAAGGGAAGAGGTATAATTTCTCTCATAGAGGAACAGAGATCATTTTAGGAGAGGGTAAACAAAACCCAGTAAGAGTGTGATGCTAAATGTGAGCCCAGTTGTTGCTCTTTTTTCTGATGTCTGATGTTTTGTCGTGGTCACAGCAGAGGACCTGCCTGCACTGGGGCTGGCAGCATGAGCGGGCATGGGAGGGCACAACCCCGTGTGCTCCTCTTGTTAAGCCCTGCAGCAGTGTCAGCAGACCTGAGCTTGCACTTGCACTTATGCAATAAACAGTACTTGGGTCTGAAAAAGCATGCAAGGGATCGGGATTTTATACCAACAGCCTTTATCAGAAAATCGGGGAACTTTAACATGGCTATAAAGGTGCTTACTGTGTTACTTTACGGCCATTGCAGAGTGATGCAGAGGGAGAAAGGAGGCTGTACTGCACAGTTTTGTGTGCAGCTTGGAAAATTTATTCCATCATCTTCACAGTGGAAAAGCTGGTGGAGACACATGGCTTCTTCATGCTGGCAAGTTAGTTGTGTATTTAGCATGCTCAGCTGCTAGTAAGGTTGTAAACCGTACTTTTTACTCAGCTGCACTGCCAAGGGATGGCCTTGAATAACCTCCTGTGTCACATCAGGGCTTTTAGCTGATGAAATGAAACATGATTGTGAATCAGAGGAAGGAAGAAAACAGACTCTCTTCAAATTCCTTTTTGATAGCCAGGGCATGCCTTTTGCCAGGAAGGCTTGCCGTCACGTACATCCATCCACAAATCCCAGAAAGCCAGATCCAGTCAACAAGGCGGACCAGAAAACTAGGAGTCTTTTGGTTCTTGAAAGCCCAAGAGGAGTGGTATGAAATCTCCTATGTGGCTCTCTGGTGCTGCTGTATGCTGCCTAACACTGCTGAGTCTGCAAACATGATTTCCTACGCCTCAGCTTGGAGGAAAGGCCAGAAATACCATGCTGGAATCACACAGCACATGTTCAAGGCAGGCAAGTGGCAGATTCGAAGTGGAACAAAGAAACAGCTCCTTTACGTAATGCACAGTTAAGCTCTGGAGTACCTTTTCTCAGGATTTTATGGATGCTGGAAGATCCTATGAGTTTCAGAAGTAACCAAATACAATCTTGGAAGAAATAAACATCAGAAGCTACCTGATGCAGCTCTGCTGCTGTATTATACAGGGGGTTCTTAAGCCAAAACTTGCTGGAGACTGGAAGAGGATACAGCGCTGGTACTGCTCCATACTCTTACCAGGGCACCACTGCTGGCCACTACCAGAGAAGGGACTCTAGACTACACAGAATGGTTGCATCTGCTGTAGCTGATTTTATATATTCTTACATAATGCAGGATGAGACTAGAGTCTTCTGTGTTTACACACTTCCAAACAGGGAAATCCCACCTTTGGGAAACAGAGGTGTTTTGTAAAGAGACTTTTGGTGACATCAGCTTTTAATGGCTAGATTCCTATATTTCATTCCAGAGATGGGATTTCCATCTTCACCTGTTTATCCTTTATATAATCTGTAAGATGATCTTTGTGTCGTAACAGAAATCAGGTTTTTATTAGAATGGGTACTGCAATACCCTATAAGAAGAAAGAGGAGTTGTTCCTCAGAAGAACTAAATACCAAAACCAGAACCTAAATAGAAGAGGCATAGCAGAACAGAGAAGGAACATAAGTTGGGGAAAAGTCGGTCCCATTGGAACTGCTGAAAAAGCAGTTCACATCTCTTAACTCCTAAATGATGCCCCACAAACCTCACAGACCACATCACCCAGTCCAGTCCCAGGCTCATTTTAAGTCCTACCTCAGAATGCTATTTTTGCTATTTTATTCATTGCTTCCTGATTTCACGTCTGACTGACTTTTCCCCTCCAGTGAGAAGCACTGCTGTCCAGCTCATCTTTTGGTGGTGGCTATCACTCTATATCACTCTGTCCATCTTCTAACATTTTTCAATGCTGTTAAGGGCCAAAAGAGCTAAGTAGTTAGAATATAATACACCATTAGGGAACAGCCATAGTTGTACAATACATTTCAAGCACACAAATGTTCACCCACCAATTTCATCTGTAGTCCACACTCTGCAAAATGATTCTGGCACTGATACAACTGAGGCTTGCCTGAAGACAAACTCTATTTGAAGCAGTGATATGACTAGACCACGATTTTAGCAGAACCAGGATTTCATATTTCAAGTTCCCAATATGTTGTCTCATGTCATATTTGAGCGTATAACTTGGAGAACTTTGTATGACAAAATACACTGCATACCAACAGATTTGTGTTGGACTTGATCTAGTCATTTTGAGTTCTTTATTCATACAGTTAGGCTGTGCAAGGAATAAATATTTCTGGTACCAATTTAGAAAGAGGGTATTTTATTACAGACAAGAAGATATTATCCTCTCTGGTGGCAGTACTGGGGATTGATGGCAGTTTACAAAATGCAGAAACTCTGTGTGTGTGTGTTAATCTCTGATAGGCTTATCGCTGTACTAGACTGATCCCATAAATCGTAGACTTAATGCTGCTTTCAGATACACCAACACACACCCAGTAACTCCTGGGGAATTTTAAGGTCTATAAATTACAGCAAAATTTGATCTGTTATAGTCTCGGTATTTTTTAATGCTCATCTATTGAATTGGTGGAACACTTAAACACTCCAGATTGTCACTTACTTAACCGAGTTCAGTCTTGTTGGAAAGCAGCTGAAGATACCTGCTGAGTATAGGTATGAGGGGCAGATTCCATAGACCCATTATATGGAGTTATTCATGTGGCATTCATTATGCCTTGCCTTGTTTTTACAGGGTATTGTCGGTCAACTCATAATGCATATCTTATACTCAGACCTATGGATAAAATATGAAGTTCACAGAGGAAAAATTAGAACAGAATTTACATTTCATTCATTTTTCGTTTCTCTCTGCTCTTCTTACACACTTGAAAATCAAAATGCATTTGTTGTATCCTAATCTACATGAAGCTGTCCTGCAGGAACATTCATTATTCCTTTATTGTCAGCAAAACACATTGAAACAGGGATATTAAACATCTGGCCAACATATGTTTATGTGACCCAAATGGCATATTCAAGTTCTAAGAATATCAGAATTTCTTTGGAAACAAAAGTAGTTTTGCCTCTGATTTTGGAGAGAAGCTGTCAAATGCAAGCCAATATAACTAAAGTACTGCTCTTTGCCTGAGACAATGAACAGCTTAAAACAGTACCTGAGAAGTGCAAACTCCTGTACTCTACCACTAATCTAATTTCAAGTCTAATGAGGGCACTTAGAATTAACTATTTTGATGCTGAGCCTGGGTGATTGACAAAGAGATGAGCTTAGGATTGGAGATAAGGCAAAAAATGAATATTGCCCCCCAAAAAGAAGGAAATGCATAAAGAATGGAAGTAGTTAAGATATACAGAAGAGCAGGGACCAGGAAAAAAAAAAAAGAAGTTCAGAAAGGACACAAAAGGCAAAAATGTGTGGCCATAGGACATGGGCATGTTTTCACCCCAGTAGAGAGGTCTCAGCTGTGGCTGATATAGGACCAAAGAAGGAGATGCTGTTTTTAGCTCACAGAGGTGTGAGGGCAGGCACAGCTCAGCTCCTGTGAGGTTGGTGTGAAAAAATAAAAGGCCGGGAAGTAAATTCCCAGGCATCAGGTCAGAACCCCAGCACCCCAAGGCTTTTCAGCCTCAGACAATTTTCCGGCATTTCAGCATGTTTTGGGTAAGAAAAGTGATTTTCCACAAGAAGTGGAAAAGGTCAAGGAAGGCAGTTCCAAAGGGTGAAAAGTGGGGGAGCTTGGGAAGGATCAGTGGTACTTTGGGCAGCATCAGTGTAATGGGAAGTGTGAGCAAGAGAGGATGGCAGTGGGATTTTCAGATTAGTAGGAGATGACAGACAAGTCTGTCACTTTTCCTCCAGTTCTCTTGCTACTTCTCCCCTGATGGCTTGTTCTTTTCTTACTCCCTGGAGTATATGGGCTCCATTTCCACCTTCCCTATACTCCACGGTCTTTTCTCTCTACCTGAGCAGCCTTCTGCCCACATGTACTTCCTCCATTCTGTCTACCATCCATCTGCATCCTATCCCAGTCTGCACATCAACTCCTCCAGGCAACAGAGATCACTGTCATGGAGATGGAGGCTTAGGGACAGAGCTCGGAAAGTGAAAATGGTAGAGGAAGGAGAAGGGGATACAAGTGCAAATGATGATTGCTGTTGATGTAGAGGACAGCAAGGGACACGTACAGATTGGGCCTCTTAAGGCTAGGAGAGAAAAGGCACTTAGATATCCTTTACGAGGCTTCACCTTAAGACTATGAACCTTACAGCGGTCTTAAGTCGCTGTAGTATGATAAGTCATGTGGAGATGGGCCAGGGAAGGTCTGCTCTGACCCAAAACATGTGCATATGTGCCATCTGTGGGGATTAGAAGTCACACAGTTAGTAGCAGCTGTGGAGGCTGAAACCTCTCTCCTGCTGTGGGACCCCCAGCCCCGGACACAGCTGGCTGGTAGACACGCAGGGTACCAGAGGGGGACACTGCTAGGAGGGCTGAACAGCCTCCTGAACCGCCAGGAGATGTGGACACTGCACCAGCTGGTGGGAGGTGGGGTGAAACAGTGGGTAACTGGTGTGTCTCATGCATAAGGTGTGCCAGCTGGCAGGGCTGCCAAGACCCTGTCCATACAGGGATGAACAAGGCACAGACGAAACACCACTCTGAAAAAAACAAGACCGAGAATGAGGTCAGATTCACAACACATCCAGACATATAATTTCTGTCATGCAAGACAGTTCTGCACCTTTATTCAACATGATAGTTAAGAAGCTTGGAAATAAACAGGAGGAAAAAACCCATGATCAAGGCACTATCACAGAATTCAAACATCAGTGACTGCCTGATAAAAAACACTGACCACTTGTTTTGTTGGATAATGGAGAAAACCTTGTCTTTTTTCTTCTTCTGTTTTAAAATGACATACCTACTCTGTGGGGTCTTTCAGATGCTTTGATCAGTTAGCATTGTAGGTTTATGTAAGTATGTGCCCACCTTACAAATTTAGCTAGTATACTACTCCATTCTGGAGTAACTTCATTATTGCAGCATGATGACTTGGAGTCCAATTTTCAAAAGTCCTACCAAATGGCTTAAAAACTTACAATCATATTTTCCAGAGTAACTCCAGCACTTCTGACAGGAGAAGTTTGTGGGTGGTGAGGGAATGGCTGCTACATGAAGTAAGACAGGTTTGGTTTCTTTGGGGAGAATTAGAAGGGCACTCTAATAATGGTAACAATAATAATAGTAACAACATCATCAATAATAGTGATAGGTTACCACTCTTTTAGCTGAGCTCCAGTAGCTCTACTGCAGTGATGCTGCTGCCCTCAGCTGCCCATCCTCCCCTGTGCCAGAGCCTTGCTGCTGCAGAAGCCGAGTGGGTGGAAGGGAATGCAAGTCGGGTCCTTGGCTGTCCCTGCATGCAGCCCGTGTGGCTCTGGCTAACAAATGCCACTGTGCAGTGCAGCCATTGAGCTGTGAGCACACCTTTCCCGGTTCTGCTCCAAAGGTAACAGCCTCCAGCAGCAAGGCGGGATGGACAGCAGGGTGGTCAGGACAGCATACAACACATAAAAATCAGAGCTCTTATTTTTAACAAGAGGAATGGGAACACTTGTGCCATGTCTGAGTACCTATGTCCCTACCACAGGATTGCCACACTGATGATGTCTGACAGGCTTTTCCATTGGGTGAAGCCTAGTGCTTGGCAAGGGGAAATAAGTGTTTCAGATTAAGCAGAATGAGTAACCTGTTGTTAATCAGCAAGAAGAGCAATTGAACCTTAAGAGTTAGGTGCTACCCCTGTCTCAGGTCATAACCAGAGATGAGTGCAGAAATTATTGCCCTGAAGCTGCTCTGCGTTCCCCTGGTTCTGGGGTCAGCCATCACCCATGAGCTGAGGCTGAGCCCTGCCCGCTGTTGTGCCTGCAATATGTCCACAGCTCTTCCTTTCAGCTGCAAACATCTGTTGCTAGGGAACTGCTAAAAGTCGAAAAGACAGCAAAGGATAAGGGGAGAGCAGCAGCAGAGGGATGGCAGGCCAAGGCTGCCGATGAGGAAGGCGGAGGGGGAAGGGAGGTGAGAGGGTCAAGACTGAAGAGCCTGGAGTGGGAACTGGTGCCCATCTTGCCACAAAGAAACAATTCCCTGTCCCTCTAGGACTGGGCTTTCTTAAAATTGCTAAACAGTTTCCCTAGTTTTTTGGTGTGTTTTTTTTTGTTTGTTTTTTTTTTGTTTTGTTTTGTTTTTTTTTGTTTTGTTTTTTTTGTTTAATGTCTCTGGGACATAGGTAGGATATCTCTTTTTTAATTTAGTGTTTAGTACTTAATTATCACCTCTCCCTCCATCCCTTTCCTCTTTTAATAAGAAAATTGCAACTCTTGTTTTTGCTTTCCTTCACTTTTAGGGACTGTTGCTCTTTTCCACTGCAGCATTGAATTTGTGGATGCACCTCATTTGATAAATTCAACTGACACTGAACAACAGGGGTTTTTGTCTTATGTAGTGAAAGTTTCCTTCTTCCTGGAGTTAATGGGGTGCTGACAGATGAACTCTCTCTGGGAAACATCAGGGTTATAAAGTTGTTCACCATGTAGAGCTACCTAAGCTCCAGTCAAGATCTGCTTTGTTCATCTAAGGAGCTCTTTCGGAGCCAGCTGAACCCAGCAGTAGGTTGTCCTTATGCAAAACTAACTTTGGATTATGCCAAATCCCTCTAAAACCCTGTTAGCCTATAGCTCATATGTAAGAGATGTGGCTTACCTTTGCATCTGGTGGCCTTTGACTGCCCACCAAAGTGACTAGACACCATTAAAGTTGGTGCAGCTCTCTGCACCAAACTACTGCTCAGACTGCAGCTTTAGGTTCTCTCAAAACATGTGTCGATCTCTCTGCTACCACACTGTCTATTGAGTGGGTTGGAGTGTGATAAGTGATGGTGCTTGAATTACAGTGGATTCTAATTGTGGGCAGTACTAATGCTGTCTGAATAGTGAACAAATGCATCTAAATAAGGAACAAGATTATATAGTTCATTGCCAAACTGAAACAAGGAAACAAAATATTCTTTGCAATTTAAAATAAAATAACATCATGTGTAGAAAAAGGTTGGTAACAAGATATATATGTATAAAGTCATTAAAGAAAAAAAATAAGCTATGTGTGAAGTTTCCAAACTCCACTGTGGTTGCAATACCTTCCAAAGAAAGCCATGTCATATAGTAAAAAGCTCTGTTTTATTGGTTTCAAATACTGCAATGTGTAATTGACTTATGGCAGGGGCTTGTGGTAGGATAGGTAGTATTTCACTTCCAAGCATCTGGTCCAAAATCAGCCTTGGTTAGCAGTGATTGAATGTTATTAGTGTTTGATGGGTCTCTGGTGGAACCTGTGAAATGCGTCAGAGGTTTCAGAACACTTCCTAGTGGACAGGTGCCCATACCACTAAAACCACAGGTCTTTTGGAGCTAGTTACATTCACTCTCATTGGAAATCTCAATGGAGAGGCCCACAGCTGAATGGAGCATGGAGCTCCATGCTGACAGTTCTTCCTGCAGAGAAGCTCTGCCAATCCTGTACTGAGGCACAGTAAGGAAAGTACAGGGCTTGATGGGCTGCTGTTCCTGTCTATCCTGAGGCCAGAAGCGAGAGCAATGAAGATTAGCCTGCTTGCAAAAACCCATTCTTCCAGGAGGGGAACCAGCGAGGATTTAAGCCCTACATTAGTGCTTGGTCTCTTGTTCCCAATTCATCAGGCTTCAGGAGGGTCAATTCTGTTTGCTGTGATCTTTACCAATCTTGTCTGCAGGACCGAAGGGCCTTGACTGGGCTCTCACCCCTTTGTGGGCTGTAATGCCTGCGGTTCTCTGTGACCAGAGGTACACTCATCAAGAGTTACCTTAGCATGCACAGAATAAAATGGTTTGATAAGACCCCTATCGTTTTCTGGACTTGGAAAACTCAGCCCATCCTCCTTACTTACAGAGGATCGACCTCTGCAAATAAAGGCTCTTTGGCACATCAGGCTTGGTTTTTAGAGGCTATTCACAGAGCTCCAAAGCTCATGTTGCTTCCTGACATTTACATTTTACATATTGCTTTCACCAACCTACTTCCTGGCAGACTAATAAATCCACCTGGCTTTTGAGGGCTGGCTGTCAGGCTGCTTCCCCCAGCCATCTCCAGGCCCTGTTCATTTTCCTCAGCAACCAGGGACATCTTCTGCTCTGCTCCTGTATTCATTTGCGTTTGGCCTTGCGGTATCTGCCAAGCAGTTCAACACCTGACTCTGTTATTATCCTAAGCAGACTGTATTGGGTGGCTTGTTCATTAACCTCTTTGCTGCCATAGGAAACATGCAGTGCAGAAAGGCCTTTTGAAAACAGGGGATGAGCTGTGGTCAGGAAGGTTGGGAAGGAAGAATTGCTGGCAGCTACAGCTCAGGAATCCACTTATTGCTATGAAAATCTTTAACAACTTATTCACCAGGCACTGGATGACAACCAAAATCATAGAATCAGCTGGGTTGGAAAGGACCTCTGAGATCATCAAGTCCAACCCTTGATCCACTACCACCATGGTTACTAGACTATGGCACTAAGACATTACCCTTCTAATTTCCAATAGTATCTTTTAGTAAGAGAAGCATTTGCATGGAGAACTAGCTGCATGACAGACCTGTGACTACAGACTGGCCTTCTCCACATTCTGCAGCTTCTTCCTGCATCACAAAGCACAAAATCTGCCTTTGAACCACCCCTCCCAAGGACCTCTCTCATCTCATTAACAATACAGGCCGCCTGGACAAATGAGCTTCCTATCCTAGGCAGCATTCATCTCATCCTAAGAAGTGTCTCTAATGGAGGAGGCAACATCATGTGTAGCCACTTGTGTCTCCCCACCGATTATAGAGGGAGTCTGAATTCACACTTCTGTATATACCTGGTTTTTAGGTGGCTGAACTCAGCTGAAACAAACCTTGTGCTTGACAGTCTCAAGTTTACAACCAGGGGTTTTAAACGGTGGAAGTGTAAGTCATCTGAAGTTACAGTTCTCTTCTTACAGTTTCAATATTTCCTGAAGGTAATGACCAATAATTACCAATATTATCCAACAGGTCAATTTTGTCAGACGTGATTAAAGATGAACTAAAACACAATATTACTTTTTGAGTCCAGAAGTGGTTCTCTGCAGCCACGGAGATTGAGTAAACTTTGAACTGGAAAGGAATTGAGTTGATATTAATTGACTAGTTATCTTTATCCTGAGCAGGTAGAAAACTACAGCTGTAGTTGCTGTCAATATGAGAAAATACATGGTCAGTGGGTATAAAACAGTAGATGATGAAAGAGGTATTTATCATAGAGTCATAGAATCAACCAGGTTGGAAAAGACCTCAAGATCATCAAGTCCAACCCTTGATCCAACACTGCCATGGTTACTAGACCATGGCACTAAGTGCCACATCCAGTATCATCTTAAAAACCTCCAGGGACAGATCATCTACCACTTCCCTGGGCAGCCCATTCCAATGGCTGATTACTCTCTCTGTAAAAAATTTCTTCCTAATATCCAACCTAAACTTCCCCTGGCAGAGCTTAAGATCATGCCCTGTTGTCCTACTGCTGGTGGCCTGGGAGAAGAGACCAACCCCCACCTGGCTACAACCTCCTTTCAGGGAGTTGTAGAGAGTGATGAGGTCTCCCCTGAGCCTTCTCTTCTCCAGGCTAAACAACCCCAGCTCCCTCAGCCTCTCCTCATAGGACTTGTGCTCCAGTCCCTTCACCAGCCTGGTTGCTCTTCTCTGGACCTGCTCCAGCACCTCAATATCCTTCCTGAACTGAGGGGCCCAGAACTGGACACAGCACTCCAGGTGTGGCCTCACCAGTGCTGAGTACAGGGGCAGAATCACCTCCCTGTTCCTGCTGGCCACACTGTTCCTGATCCAGGCCAGGATGCCATTGGCCTTCTTGGCCACCTGGGCACACTGCTGGCTCATGTTCAGCTTCCTGTCAATCCAAACTCCCAGGTCCCTTTCTGCCTGGCTGCTCTCCAGCCACTCTGT
>VXAY01002774.1:2259757-2279887 GCA_013399855.1 Oxyruncus cristatus
CCTCCCCAGTGAGCCAGGACTGTTGGTAAATAATGGAGAGTGGCTTGGTGAGCTCTTCTGCCAGCAACCTCATCACCCTTGGGTGGATCCCATCTGGTCCCGTAGACTTGTGAGGGCCCAAGTGGCTCAGCATGTTACCTGTGTTACCTAGTAGGCTGAATAACAAAAGGGTGATGGTTTGATCAGATGTGGTAGAGGTGAGGGCTCATGCACCAAGAATAGCAAAGTCTTATCCAGAGCAATGGGTATTGGAAAGGAAGGGGGCAGGCCCTGGAGAACAGTAGTGCTGACAAGGCAATATTTTTTAACAAGGAGGATCAGCAAGGCAGAGCCTCAGAACTGAAGCCAAAACAATTGAGCATAATTCACTGACGCTAACTTTTTCTCAGTGGCCTTTCCTGTGCAGAGACCATTATCAGAGGAATATATGAAGAAATTGTAAGAAGGGCTTTGCAAATTTCAAAGAGAAATGCCACTTCTTGACACCCAGGAACAGAAAGTCTGTCTGCAGAATACTCTTCGCCCCATATCAGTTTTGGGTTTTTTTAGTAAGAGAAGCATTTGCTTTTGAAGAATTCCCCTTTCACTGCAGGCAGGTGTTTTCAACTGTCATTTCCTTTTTCTCCTGTGTTGAACCTTTCTTCCATTATCCCTCCCCCTTCACGTACCCCATTCAACATGGGTCCTTCTAGCAAGCAGGTTCATGTCATCTAAACTACAGTTTCCCTCCTGTGATGAGGAGATGGGCAGCTTAACATAAGCAATATCTCTTATTTTCTTGAAGCAAGCTAGATTCAGGTGGGAAGGCTCCTGATTTTGGTGATCTCTCTTTCACTGTTTTTCATGTTCCAGAATCAGCAGAAGCTCTTGGGGGAAGAAAACCCTGAAAGTACAGTCTGTGTGAATTTCAAACATAAATATATTTATTTCAATCACAGTCATGAAAGACATTTTTGTTTAGTTGGTTTTTAATGTAGAACCAGGACAGGAAAATGCAGTGAAAATGCAGTGGTGTCAAATACTGTGGTAGAACTGTGGCTTGATGCATTAGCAAATGCTGCAGTGTAACAGGAATGGAACTCTAAAGCAAACCAGCTGGCACTGAAGATCTGATGTCCACATTTATGTGTTTTGGGGAGTTTAAGTTGGTTTAGCTGTAGTCTGGATCCATGGGCTGAATGCCAGTTAGCTGCTATATTTCTGAAACAAGAGTTTCTATTTAAATGGGAAAATAAACTAAATGGGGACAAGGAGGTTTACTTCAGAAGTGCACCTTTGCACCAAAATAAAATGCTAATTTAGACACATGATATGTGGCCAGAAGTGTGCCTCCCCTTTTATAAAACAGAGGTGATGTTCATTTGCTCCAAAAAGAGTATTATTAGCTACAGTCCATTTATCTGTTCAAGTGCAATGCACCAGCAACTGAGGATGAATACTTCATACTTAGAAACATTAACACTTGGAAAGCATATAGGAATGCCCTAAAAAGAAACGTACCCTATGTTAACTATACTCTCTGTGCTTTAATGATCCACCCACGTCCAAAATGTTGCCTCCCTCTTTTTTAATCCTTCTTTGGCCACGTGCCACATTCACTTGAAAAAAAGGTAGTTTTTCCTTTGAATTATGTGTGGTTGAGAGCCCCTTGCTAAATGCTGAGAACCCTCAACACCTGCTGACTCTGGTGAAAACTGATGGCACTCAACACCCTCCTGTCTGCTAGCAAAGGATGTGGAGGGCAAATGGCTGTGTGGGTGTGAGAATGTCTACAGGGAAAAGAGGAAGCAGCTGTGTGTGAGAAAAAAAGAATGACCAAGAAAAAGAGTTGTGTGTTTGTGATAGGGGGAGACTAATACAGTTAAAATTGAAGTGATAAATCATACCTGAGATCCCTCTTGAGACCTATAAATAGGAAACTGAAAAGCATTTCCTTCTATTTATTTTATAAGTGCTATAAACTTTATCAGCTTTTAGTATTGGAGACTCGTGCAATATTTATGGGCGGTTTACTTTAGAAGTTATTCAGAGGTTAGCGTCAGGAGGCTAATGAAAAAGAAAATTGGGATGGGTAAAGGAAAGAGGGCTTTTCCTACAACCCCGTAATAACAAATGCATCACATCTGAGTTGCTTGTTCCTCTTCCCAATATCCTTTGCTCCTGTATTTCTCCAGCAGATACTTACCCTGAGCTTCACAGCTCCACAGGGGATCACAAAGAGCATCACTTATTGGTGAAACTAAAGACAAAACTTGCTCAGGAATTCCTATGAGGAGACACACAGAGAAGGAGATTGCAGAGTAGGACTTGCAAAGAGGAGAGTGTTTCAGAGATCTGGACAGATTAAAGCACGTAAAGATCCTCAAAATGGACCAGAATCCAAGATCAGCCTCAAGTAGTCTTCAGCTGCAATATAGAGGAAGGCTACTGTGGGAATGTCCTCTTACACTGGATAAAGCAATGGAAGTATTTTTGTACTGACTTTGGTCTGAACAAAATTAACAAGCTTCTCATCCCTCACAAAACTTCATACTTTGCCCAGTCCAAATGTTTGATTCACTTCTTAATGTCTGGAAACATTTTTCAACTTTCCATACTTATGTAGTTTCATAGATGGCTTATTTATGCTCTTTTGTTTCAAATGGAGACAACTGCTGTTTTCAAAGTTTGGGGGTTAGGGTTATTTTTTAAAATTATTTAAAAATAAATCTCTAACTATTTATACCTGAGTGAAAGATCTTTCCAGAACCTACTGCTATGGAGAATCCTTTTCTCAGAAAAAGTTGCAGCTTGTTCACATGAGGAAATGTGAACATACAGGGACTGCTAGGCTCAGTTATATGACGGAATTCCCCCCCAAAAACTATGAATACAAGTCAAAATTAGGAGTGTCCAGAGAGCACATCTTTTGGTTAGGATGGGAGGCCCAGTGGGGGAAAACCCAGACACCAAAGATGGCATCAGCAAAGCACAAGGACTCTGCATTGCATGCCTGTTTCTGTACACAGCTGTGGGATGAAAACTGGACTAAGAAGAGAACATGACAGGGGGCAGCTCACAAGTCTCAGGGGTGAGGAGACTAACATATTTATAACTCAGTCTCTTCACCATATCAAAGAGCAGAAGAAGAGGTGCCTAACTTACCATTTGTAAACACCTCAAGAGAAGTGCCCAGCGTTTATGGGGTCTGTAGTATGACAGAGAAAAACAAGCCAACAACTTATGATTTTTAGCTAGACACAGACAAATTCAGGCAAGAAACAAGACCTGGTTTATTTAACAAATGTAAGAATGGAGTACAAAAATAGGCTGGCTTTGTCACATTTTTTAAATCCTCAAATCAAAATCAGATGCCTTACTGGATGATACATTATTTTAACTACACACAAGATATTGGACTCATTATTGAAACAGCTGGATAAATGTCTCTGGCATGTGTCAGATTAAATGATAGTGTATTATTCCCTTCTGTCCCTTAAACTGTAAGGTTGTGAATGAAGAAATTACTTACTTCTGTAAATGTGAACCATTGCTTCTATTATTTGACTATAAAGTCTTATTAAAAAAAACAAAACAAAACAAAACAACAAAAAACAAACAAAAAAAAAAAACCCCAAAAAAAACACAAACAAAAAAACCCCCAACAACAAACCAAACAGTAAACCAAACAACCCTTTTGTGAAGTGATGTTAAAGGGAGGGGGTTTTTTGCCTGTGTCCTGACTGTATACCATGGGTAACATTTCGGTCAATAGGAATTATGCCTTGAACTTCAAGAAGGATGAGTTTTAAAATGTTACCTCTGCCAGCAACTGTCCATTGTTGTCTCACTTCTGAGAAACTTCCAACTGTTCTTCAAAGAAATTCAGCAGTGCACTGCCTGCTTGTCACCTAGTGTCAGATGGACTAGCAGAAAGTTTTGTTCAAGTCCTTCAAAGAGCCCTGGAACAAACATTCAAGGTTGGTCTTTTGGTAACCTCTTTTAATTCCACTATCTCACAAGTTTCTGCTGCTGTTGACCCTGGAGAAAACTCTGACTACATTATTTTTAAACCACCATTTTACAGATTAATTTGTATTTACTTGTAAAGGATTTATCAAAAGAGCTAGAAGAAAAAATGCTTTAGGGTAAATAAACCACAATATGTGTTTCCTAGGATTTTATGTCTAGACCAGACAGTTAGTTATGAAATAAAGAAAGAGAGAAAGAAGAGGAAAAAAAGGTCTTGTCAAAGGGGATAGAGCCAGTGTGATACCCAGAAAAGACTGGAAGAAAAATAATGATGACACATGGTTCAGCTGTTATAAGACAAAGGTTCAGAGATGGGAAAAGGCCTGAGTTACTGGAAAGAATGATTAAATTATTCTCCTTTTTACTGGCCTAAGGAAGATGTGAGTGAATATGTTGCTGTTGAAGCCAGATTCAGGATAGTGATGAGGAACAGTCCTTTCTAGCAAGCAGTTTTAGCCACAACATACATGCTGATCTGCCAGAATCAATAAAAGGCTCTTTTTTTCATTAGTGTAGTATATTCATGTTATTAACTGAAACAAGACAAAGCAAAAGCAACTCTCTTTATTATTTCCTTTTAATTCATAGGAAACTTCTCACCTTTGATGCAGGGAGTGATATTGTTTAACTTAAGAGTATTGTATAAGTTATTTATCAATGACCTGGGTGAAGGGATAGATGCCTCCTGATCAAGATCAATGACACAAAGCTGGGAGGAGTGTTCGATGCTCCATAGAGCTGTGCAGCTCTTCAGAAGGACCTCAGTGGGTTGGAGAGATGGGCAGAGAAGAACCTTCTGAAATCCAACAAAAGAAAAAGCAGGGTCCTGCACCTGGGGAGGAATAACCCCATGCACCAAGACAGGCTGAGGGCTGACCTGCTGGAAAGCAGCTCTGTGGAGAAGGACCTGGGGATCCTGTCAGACAAGCCATCCATGAGCCACCAGAGCCCTTGTGGCCAAGAAGGCCAATGGGGTGCATTAGGAAGAGCATTGCCAGCAGGTCAAAGTAGGTGATCCTGCCCCTCTGCTCAGCCCTAGTGAGGGCTCATATGGAGTGCTGTATCCAGTTCTGGGCTCCTCAGTAGAAGAGAAACATGGAAGTCATGGAGTGGGCCCAGCATAGGGCAACAAAGCCAATTAAGACACTGTAGCATCTCTCTTACAAGGAAAGACAAAGGGAGCTGGGCCTGTTCAAGAAGAGACAACTGAGAGGGAACCTCATCAATGTCTATAAGTAACTGAAGGGGGGGTGTCAAAACAATGGAGACAGACTCTTCTCAGTGATACCAAGCAATAGGACGAGAGGCACTGGGCAGAAACTGAGGCACAGGAAGTTCCACCTTAATAAGAGTAAGAACTTCTCTACTGTGCAGCTGACCATACACTGGAACAGGTGGAGAAGCTGTGGAGTCTCCCTCACTGGAGATATTCAAGAACCATCTGGTCACAACCCTGTGCGATGTGTTCTGGGATGACCGTGCTTGAGCAAGGAGGTTGGACCAGGTGGCCCACTGTGGTCCCTTCAAACACACCCAGTCTGTGAGTCTGTGATTTGAAGATATAAAGACTTTTATTTCAGATTCCATGTGAAGTAGTGAGACCTGTGCACTTCCAGTTTTAGGAGTTGTTCTTCCTGTTAATTTTCATGCTCAGAAATAAACCATCAGAGCAGAGCATACAGGAGCTGTACTTTCTCTAGATGTCAGCATGATACCAGGGAGGTCCAGCTGACAGCCTGAAGACCAGAAGCAGCCTTCCTTCCAGCCCACTGTGTCTCCTCTGAGGAGGTAGGAAACAGCTGCCTAGGAAGCACACTTGGACCTAAGAACCAAACACCTTCCCCCATACTTGTGAAAAATTTGGTGGTTAGAGCAGCACATCCAGTAGAGGACTGTGCTGGCATCAAGCCTTCTTCTTTGCTCATAGACTCCTACCAGCAACCTGGGAGTTCCTCTGGGAGACCATAAAAGATTTCTGTGATCTCACCCTCCCCGCTGTGGAAGTGAGTGCCCAGTCTAAGGGGTTTAACAATGTTGAAGAAAACTTTAAATAACCAAACCACACACACACACACAAAGCCGAAAAGCAAAACAAAACAAAACAAAAAAACAAATCAAACAAAAAACCCCAAACCAAACAAAAACCCCCTAACCAAAACAAAACCAAACCACCCAAAAAAACCACAAACCAAAAAAACCAACCAAAGGGAAAAAAAAAAACCAAAAAACAAAAAACAAAACACAAACAAAAAGGAGAATGAAAGACACCAAAGACAACCGAGCAAAGACTATTTACCTTTTCACTGACAGGCAGTATGGGTTGATTTTATCTGAAAAAACTGGGAGGCCATGTCTGACCAATACACATTACAAAGGAAAGTGTCATACACACAGTGCAGCCATGTGTCTTCAGTGTAAAATAACTATTGCTTTGGAATAAAGGAAGTAGCTCCATAAACACCACTACCATTGAAGCACAGTTTGCTACCCATCTGAATCCTGTAACTCATGGAAACTAAGAAGCTTTTTTCACATCTTGGATACCTTCAAGGGATCTCTCTAGTGTAGAGTTTCTGATGGTTAATAAGAGTTGAGCTCACACTGCTGTCCTTTACTTTTTGAGACATTGAAGAGGTATTTGTTATCCATCTGGTAAGCGTACAAATCTTGTCTTTGAGACCTGTCCACCCTATAAAAGAGCCAGTGGGATCAAGAAGAAAAAGCAGGCCAAAGATAGGAGTGAGAGAGAGTAAAAGTAAGTCACTGGAGAGCAGGGTGTATTTGGATCCTTTACAACAGGCTACAGCACGTAAGGGAACAAAATGGCCACTGCCAATGACACAGGCTCCTCGAGTGTCCCTAAAGGAGTCCAGGTGCAGTTCACAGACAGCAATGCCCTAGAGGTCCACTCTGCTGGCTGCAATCTTTGCCAGTTCAAAGGGCAAGAAAATCCATACTGGAAAGGTTTGCCCATTGAAAAGGAAGGCAGCAATGGCTTTGAAGTGCTAGAATGGGATGTGCTGTGGTGGGAAAAATGTCAGTGGAGGTGACGATGGCTTTCTCACCAGGTGACAAGACAATAAATGTCAGTGGGCATTTTATTAGAGAGAAGGACGGAATGAACAGACTAATAAAAGCGCAATGCTGACAGCAGCTTCTCCTCAGCAAACATTTCCGGCCCACTCCTCTGTCATACAAGCAGAATTTATTGCCACTGTGCAATGCATTAACCCTTAATATATTGTCTAGGGCCCTGGGAATAGCCATTTCTATGCATGTCCCACGATAGGAAGACAAGATTTGCCTGCAGAGAGAAGACTAGTCATATCCTACACATTCTGCCAGAGATCCCTCTTTGCTTGCCTACCCAGCATGATCCAATTTCTCCTCCCCACACCTACTGTTGTATCCTGCAAGCCTAGAACCAGCTCTGTCTGCAGAAAGAGTGGTCCTTGTTCTCACTGTCAGGCTTTGTTTCCACCTGCAGATAATATGTTGGCTGCCCTGCCCCCCAGCCCCACTTTTCACCGCAACCTGATACTGGCTCAGGGTGGCCCTTCAGCAATTCCTCAGGCACAGCACTGCAAATGAGAATGATGAGAGATGTGTAGCCCACAGCAGACCTTGTAGCCTACAGGCAGCCATGCTATAAGCACGCGATGGTCCACGGGTGGGAACTCTTGATATTTGGAACAAGAAAATGTTTCCCCATCAGCTTTTCTTTGCATTATTTGCAACCACTCCTATTTTTAATTGATGCCCTTTTAGAAGATTTCCAGATGTGGGGTATCTGTGAATGTAACAGGACATAACTCCTTTAGACAGCCTATTCCAGTTTGTATTCTTTGCTCCTTGTTTCCAGTCTCCACCTCCTCTCCAGGGGCTTCCTGTCTCCCCTTTTTCTGCGGCTCTGGGGAAGTGCTAAAGCTAGGTCCTAATTAAAGTGTTTGCAATTCCCCACTGCAACAGTGGCGCCAGGGCCTGAAACTCTCCCATGTCAGTGTCCCCTAGAGGCAACCCAGCCATGCTCAGACACCTTGCTGCTCACTCCTCCTGTCACAGACTTCCTGTATCGGCTCCAGCAGGTTTCTTCTGTTTTCTCATCTGTGCTATCTCCTTCCAGGTCTGCAGGCAGGTAATGGGGAGGTCTCTCAGCAGATGAAGTGAAGATCTCCCTGCCCTGAGGACAATGAAAGGGAAAGAGCCATGGGGGAAAACATGAAGGACTGAAGCAAAAATACAACTCTGCCTTGTGCTGTGTCCACAGTGACAGCATTTCCATTTGCACTTCTACTGTTCTTTGTGGAGGCCCAACACGCTGCACAGTGCCTGACTGGGAGACAGTGGAATGTCACTGGGACCATGAAACCCACACTGGGCTTTACTGGCCTGGGTTTTCCTGCTCCATACTGGTCAGTACTGGTTTATACTGATCCCCCATTCCAGGCCTGGAGGACCATCAGGAGAAGGCTCTGGTGGAAATCCTGGCCTACAGTGCCCTCCAGGTGGCCCAGGGCCACCCCGTGGGATGCGGAACCCCCCGGAAGTTACCGGGAATTCTGATGGGAAGACACTGAGCATGTAATCCTCTCACTGCTCTGATCACTGAACCCAGGCACCATGTGCATGCTCATGCTCACTCTGTCAGCACACACACACAACGTATGGCCCGCCCCACAAAGCAATAAAAACAAAAAGCTGGCCCATGTTTCTCCCCGTGCGCATTCTGCCCACCATGTCCACAGTGATGGCTCTTCACTGGTGCAGCGCAGAAGTGCGAGAGCATCTTTTATGCAGCACAGCAACACTGTCACTGAGCTGCAACATCACTTCTCACTCACAGCCACCACACCAAACATGGGTCAGGTCATGGAACTACACACACCCCTACTGCACTCACTGCCCACCATGCAGTAATATTACTCTGGCTAAAAATGTCCACCTCAAGAGTCTCTTGGAATTGGGGTACTCTTCATCTGGAGAAGACTTTTTAGCTACCTCATATACCAACATCATCTTTATTAGGTCCTGCCCAGGCAATGCACCAGAGCTACCACAGAGTTTAACCACAGTGGGCACTCCTTCATCTAGCATGTGGTGCCTTACAGCTCCTGTCAGGAACTGGAGGTGTTCCTCTGTTAGGTGGGAGCAATACAGACTGCAAGAGCCAGATGAACTGAGCTCGGAACCGAACACCTTCCCTGGGCAGTCCATTCCAATGTCTAGTCACCCTTTCTGTGAAGAAATTCCTCCTAATGTCCAACCTGCACTCCCTGGCACAGCTGGAGACTGTGTCTTCTCATCCTGTCACTAGTTGCCTGGGAAAAGATGCCGACCCCCTCTTGGCTACAATCTCCTTTCGGGTAGTTGTGAAGAGTGATAAGGTCACCACTGAGCCTCTTCTTCTCCTTTGTCTACAGAGAGGCCTTTACCAGTACATGACCGAATTTATACCCAGCATCTGTGTTTTAAACCTGCTATGTAAACTGTCAGCAGCCATGATTAAATAAGCACAGTGTTGGTCAAAATCATGCTCGGGCACAAATGCACGTGTAAAATATATATTCCTTCCACCAGCCACAGACACATACTCACAAATGTACACATAGATTCAGGTGGAAAAAAGTGCAAAGACAAATAAAATTTTCTTACGGTACCGAGGTCATGCCTCACAGCCATTTAAATGACTTACATGTAGTTATAGAAAACCCATTGCTGGGAATACACCCTGTGTAGTAACATCTTCCAAAGAATATGAGAGACTGAAGAACCTAAGTCTATTTGTAAATGTATGGCAAAACCTTCTGCAGAGCTAGTTCAAAGTCCTTTGTTGGTGCAAATGAAGTTCAACTTTGCCACCTTATGGAGAAGCAGCAAGGATGGGCACTCACCACCTGGGGATGACAAGCAGAGGGCAGAACTGAGGCTGGGAGAGCTGACACCCTCAGAGGTGCCCAGTGATGCCAGGGGAGTGGGAGGAGGATGGGCAGCAGTTCCTGCTCCCAGGGAGATGAAGCATAACCAGGCACAGCTGCTGGCTCACACACCTTGGCCTGCAGGCCTGGCAGTAGCAGGCAGCTCCTCTGTGGCTCTGACACAGAAAAGAGGGCCAAGGAGCAGTGACTGCTTTGCTGCCACCAGCAGTCTGCTGCCCTGGGCAACTGCCTGCTTTAGCTGTGCTTAAACTGGGCACTAATCATGCTGGCCTTGAATAAACCTTAGGCTTAGGGGACTTGGCTGCTTTGGAAATTGCTAGCCTGTATTTTTTTTTTCAGCTGTGATGGACAAGGGTACAGTAAGGCTAGGGGGCAAAGAAAAACATTAGCACTGAAATTTGCTCAAAAGTTTTGATTCAATATACAAGCAGTTGCCATGGGAAGGTAGGAACACCTTCCTAGAGATTCAGCTTAGCAACATCAGAAGTTTACTGTTAGGTGTTTTAATAGAAAATCTCAATCAAAAGGGAAAAATGGAAAAAGCATTTAATCAACCTTTTCAATGAAACAATTTGAGTTTTCCTTATTGATTATTGCAAACCAAACTGTTCTGTGCCAGAACCAAAATGGTCTGGTTGACAATAAAATAATAATTTTGAGGTTTAAGTACGATTATTTTTGACTTTGAAGTGGCTTATGGGAATTACAGTATGAAATGCCTTGTGCTCCTATATCATGTTGCCTCCTGGGATCTTCAGGTGGGCTTCCTATCATATGAGACACACAGGTGTCAATCTGAGAGATTCCACCACCGTTGCAGCTGTGTGCCACAGCCACCATGAGTAATGGTGCCTGACAGGGGTGCTTGGCTCTTAAGGGAAATGAGACAGCCTCCTGCTTCCTCTCAAAAAGAAAAGCAAATGGAAAAGACAGGTGCAGAAATGCACTGATAGCAAGAGGCAAGGAAAGATCCTGACAGATAAGATCTTTAGAGCTCAATACTTACACACTGTTCCACTGAGGAGTGAGTTCGCAGGCAAATACTGGCCCTGTTAAACCAGGACATCAACAAGTCTATGAAAATAGCACAGTATTAATCAAAAGACCCAATAATGGCTTGTGACTGAAGTAATTAAAGATAAAACAACATGACTATCAACAAACCTTACAAGCCAGGGGTACCTAAGAAACAGTTGTTATTTCACCTTTCTTCAATAAAGAATCATCAGAACTGACAGAGTTAGGTAGAAGTAGTTCTTTCATGTAGAATTTAAATGTATTTATATCTTCTTATAATAGGTTGAGGTCAAGGATAGAAATGCATTCAAAAAGGATTCTGATAGTTTCACTGCTGGTAACAATGGAACTTTATAGTTTATCTGTGAATTTTGATGCCTTCCATGAGTTTTGAATTTGTTAATGATTGGGAGTTTGGAAGGTGGGCTTAGAAAAGGTTGCTCACTGCTTGTTCAATGCTTTCAACTGGCCATGCTGAAAACATAAAAATGGACAAGGCAATCTTACCAGTGCTGAGGTGTCTGTTTTTAGGTTATGTGCTACCACACAGCAGGAGACCACCACTCAACCACATCTGCTATCTTACACTGAAATGAAAATGTCATTCAGCATGAACTCAGCCAAATATATCCAACTGCTGGTAAGACATGCAGGATGAAAATTCCTATCTCAACTGTCATCAAGGAGTAACTAATCTCTCTCCAGATCAAAACATAGTCTCCTAAACAGGGAGCTAATAAAAGAAATACAATTCTGAGGGGAAGAATGACAGGGAAATTTTTAGGCATGTAAATTATTATTATAAAAAAGATGGTTTTGTTCAAAAATAGCCCAAGCTGCTAATACATAGTTTAGAGTTACTTTCTGGACAACAATCAATGCAGCCTGTCTAAGAAGGGATTGTAAAATTCATACTTTCTTTAAAGTCATGAGTAAGAAAGACTTACGCCAGAGATTGCAGCAGACTTGTTACTTTTTTCTGGCTGAAGCTCTGCAGAAGAGAAATATCTACTTAGGTACTGAATAAGTAGTCAAATTAGAACTGGATTTTTTTCTCAAAAAATAGTTCTCTTCCTATGCAGAGAATCACTCATCTCAACAACCTACGGTCAGAAAAGAAGAGAGATTACATCAAGTATGATAAAAATATCTCCAAATAAGCAATTCCTAGTGTTACAGCTCCTTAAAAAACACACACAGATTATTTGTTGCTGGCTGCCAATTTGCAGATGTCCAAAGCAGAGATGTCTAAAGCAAACAGACTGACATTCTCAACCCAGTGACTCTATTTCAAGTTTCTGTTAAGTCTCCTGCAAAAAACTACACTCAGTAAAAGGATTAAATTTTCAATCCCTGTATCAAAGCATGTGGGACCAAATAATCTCCAAACTCCTTTTCCCACATTTCAGTGCTGAGAGTCACGACCAGACTATAAAGACAGAGGGGAGCTCCCATGATTCAAGGACTAGTTCTATTCTACTTTACCTATAAGAGCACAACCCTCAGCAGTAAATTCACCAATGGTTTACTTTTTTTTCCAGCAATATTGACCAAGTCAGTCAGTGCTGCAGCACCTTTTGAATGTAAAGCCCAAAGAAGCTGCGTAGTCCACTTCTATTTCACAGCTAATCAAAGGAACTCGGAAACTATGGTGCTGTGCTCACAGACTGAAATGGGCACCAATGCCCCAGATTCCTTCGGAGCTTACTGGGATCTGATTTGGCCCTAGACAGCCCATCTTAATCTATTGCCATGGAAACCACCACATTCCTGGGCACAAGGCCACCTTTTCCTGGGATGGTTTGGGGTTTTATCCAGCTCAAGTAGAAGTGATTATTCCAACAACAAAAGCAGGTAATAGTGGTGAAACACTGGAACAGGTTGCCTAGAAACATTTAAGAAACATTTAAGGTCAGGTTGGACGAGGCTCTGAGCAACCTGATATGGTTGAAGATGTCCCTGCACATTGAAAGAGGGTTGGACTAGATGACCTTTAAAGGTCCCTTCCTACCCAAACCCTTCTACGACCCTATGAATATTCTAAATAACAACATACAGAATACAAACAGATTCCTCTCTTCTGTATTTCAGGGAAACCTTCTGAGATTTATTTGCTATTGTCAGGACAAGAAAAAAGAGTGGGCTTGCTGAGACATTGATGGCTAGTGGGATATTGACCTTACTATTTCTCACCAGATGTGAGACAAAGGGATATTGAAGATGATAACTTCTAATAGTAGCTACAGGGACATGTACGAGAGGATAAAGAATACACAGTACAGTAAAATGCTCCATAGCCATTTTGTCGGCAAGGCTGAGTTTGTTAATGTAACAACTGCCTTGCTCACACAGAGATGTGCCATGTGTTTTTTACAACCAATTATCTTCTCCACAGCTAGAACACGTTCCCCTACTAAGCCAAACCCTGCAACTTCTGGTCCCTATCAAAGCCTCTAAATGTGCAGCCCTGTGACAATTTTGTCCCCCAGGGCCAGAGACAATCTTTGCCAGAGGGACTTGAAAACACCAAACAGCATCTATGAAACCCCCAAATGAAACACACACGAAAGGAGGGAAGGGGAGAAAGAGCTGCCATCTCCTCTGAAAGAACCACTAATAAGAAAAGAAAAGCAAGGCTGCAGATTGCCTTCCTTCAGCTTCCAGCCAGAGCGTGCCATGAGTGCCATGACAAGGCCGCCCACATGGAGGGGGTGAGCTCAGGGTCAAACTCTGCATTACCCGGCACTCCCATGCCATCAGGACGTGCTGGCCCCACTGTCAGCTGGAGACAAAAAACCACTCTGTCAAGAAATAGCCAGAAGGATCCTTTTGATTCTCAGTTTTGGAGTAAAATCTAATTTCAAAGACTCCAAATCTGCTGAAAAATTGAACTATTGCTTTCACGACAGCCGCTATTAGGGCTGCAAGCATGGCACAGAAATAACCCAGACTGAAAGTATTCTGCTTTAGAAAGACCTTCCAAACATAAAAACTCCGATCTCAAACAACTCCTGATTTTGGAACAGGATTGTGGGCTCATTTGTTATCACCACTGAAAGAAAGAGAAACATAAACACACATATACACGCCAAAACTGAGACATAGAGTGAGGAAGTCAGTCCTTTTCCCTATATTCTTCATACCTAGTCCTTGAGAGTCAGTAACAAGCACCCTTGGGAACGACAGTAGTGGTGAAAAGGAATGCTCTCAAGTAATACTATAACCCCAGTGTGCTGAAGGGGGCATTGGTGGCTCATACAAGATGAATATAGGGTGTCGAGCAGACCACGTCAGGGCTGATGTACCACCCAGCACACCACAGAGCAGACCTTTGCCTGAGCTACCCACTGTTATGACGTGTTGCAGTTTGTTGCAAGTCTTGCATGCCTTAAAAAGGCTAGAAACTTTGTCACTGAAGTCAACGGCAGTGAGAGCAGCTCCAGGGAGACACAGCAGTGAAATCCTGTTGTCACAGGGTCACCACAGAGGGATGCGAGGTATAAACCTTGTGAGTGTGGCTGCCATCTTCTGACCTGCTCTTCTGTAGGTGCTCAGAGGAAAGCAGTTTGCTCCAAAGGATTGGCAAGGCTGGAGCTAAAAAAAGACAGATACAACTGCTAATACAAACTAACCTGAAAGGCCAAGGGTTTCTTTTTGATTTGTATTCTCTCCACTGATCTGTGGCCCACTCTGACCTCTCCCTCTGACCCCTTGCCTCTGGCAGTCCGGTTGAGAATTAGTCACTTCAAGTAAGGACACAGACCCTAGGGCTGTGGTCTATGCTGGTTTCCTTAGGATCAGGGCACTATAATTCCCTGCAGCATGTGCTGCAGGTCATGGTGCTCCTCCTATTTGTCATCCATCTTCCATGGTTCCTCAGCAGGAAGGCAAATTGCTGAAGGGTGCTCCTGTCAGAAGTGTTCTTGTCATAGGATAGGTAGGTAGACAGGTAGGTTGGTTGGTTGGTTGTCTTAGTGTGGCTACCTGCTCTTGCCTCATTTTTCCTAACGGGCAACAGAGCTTTGCAAGTTTGCTTCCCCAATGACACTGCTGAAAGGATGAATCACTCCATGAGTCGCTCAGGGTATGCAGAGCTCCAAAAATTTTGTTCTGTCTTGTGACTGAGCCTTGGCCAGACCAAACACAGCTGGGACCATATGACTGACTTCTTACTAAAGCAGAAGTTAATCTCATCAGAGGGCTCAGTCAACAAATGCTGACTGCATTTCCTCAGGGTCTGCCCTGGTCCCATGGGAGGGACAACAGGGACACAGAATTGAAATGGATGGCTTGCTCCCACTGTGGCCTCTCCAGATTTGCAATTCAATTCAATTCAATAAAAGATGGAGCAGGCTGCTGAGCTGCCTTTGAAAGGGTCAGAGGGTTCAGAAGCAGCAGGAAGGCAATGGAGGCAGGGTACAAGTAGCAGAAGAACCAACATTATTCTTCCTCATTGCAGAGTGAATACTCTGCTCCTGGGGCAAAAGAAAGAGCACACCTCTAACTGAATTACCAGAACTAGAAGAATAAACAAGCACTGGATGGCTGATACCCATACCGTTTAGTAGACATACATGTGGCTCAAGCTGGGAGTAACAGCAACTTACAGTCAGAAAACCTTTGCCCCAGTAATACTGTAAACAGCTTTTTTTCTCTTGTGTACATGCCTCTGTTCTACAACCCTCAAAGCACCCAGAGGTTTCCAGTTACAGACAAAGTCAGTGTATTATATCAAAGCATGAGAGATTGATGATTTTTGTATGCTGCAAGAGGCTGCAGAGACCTGCAGAGACACAGAAACATATACTGCAATGTGCTAAGACACCATGGTGACTTCCTCTAATCCCTTGAGAGGATGAGATATTGCTGTGGGCAGCACTGCTAATTGCTGGCATGAATTACACTATGATGAGAGTAACTCAGTCCTCAGAAGAGGGCCTGAAAAACTTGTGGACTAAACTCCCTGATTTAATCACCGAAATGTACACAAGCATTAGTAAGCAAGATCACCTCCTAAAGTTTAGATTTGTCCTTCTTGCCGAAGTTCAGACAGTGCCAGTCACAAGAAGGCACACTTACCTAACACAGTGTGTCACATTAGCTGAAAGTACAGTCCTGTTCCGTGCCTGTGATGACAGAGACAGAGCTACAGGTTGTCAGCTCCAAGCCTGTGTGAAACTCCATGATGAGGACTTCCCAAATCATGCACTTTTGTTTAGCTATGTGCCTCTGGATGAGGCAAGGCAGTTGCTGGATGCGGCTCCGTGCCTGATGCTGGGACTGACATCAGGCAAGGATGGTGGATCTTCCCAGCCATCAGGACTGAATCTTCCCTGTGTCTATTTCTCCATTTCTTTCTCACTCTTTATTCCCCCTCTCTTTTTTAAATTCTGATGGAACCTGTTATTGCCCAGTGTCTTCGTGATGTGTGTCTTCAGCCAGCATCACATTCTGCTCTTCAGAGCTTAGCGAGGCTACATCTTGATTTCTTCATCACTCCTTAGTGTGAGCCTGGAAGCTTCATACAGCAGATTACAAACAGTGTTGCTTAGACTTGTACTGAGATAATAAGTCCTGAGTAAACTAAATCCATGGAGCAGACCTCTCCTAGTCCTACCATACTTCTATTTAAAGGTCAAAAATGCAAGGTGTTATTTCTCTTCTTGTATGCACTTATTTACCTATTTCTAGTGTATTGCACAGCAGTGTCTACCCAAATATTTGCTGGACAAGTTTCATCTCTATTGCAAAACCACTCAGTAAAGACAAGTATCTTTGCCAAAGATCAAGGGCAAAACCAGGGCCTCCTTCATTCTTCTCTATTCATCAGGATTTAACTCTCATCTTTTCAGAGCATTCTAGCTCAGGTAGCTTCAGCAAAGTGCAAATTCCAGCTGCTCTGATCTCATGGATTTAAAACTCTACCATTTCCATTTTCATGGCTACATGGTTCCTGTACTTTGAACTTGCTTTGAACTTTGGATTTGAACAAACTTAGGAGATTACAGTCATGTTCAGCGAGATTTTATGTAGGTGAAAAAAAAAGAAAAAAAAAGAAAAAAGATGTTCTCTATGGATCAGTCATAAAATCAGCCTTGGGTTCAGTCAGTAAGGTCAGATGAACTTCCTAATGAGCCCTACCTGAGTTTTAAGCTTGTACCGACAGCTGAAACTAGTCAAATTTCACTCCCTTTCAGGTTTCATTTTAGAAGTTTTATGCACTTCTAGACCTCACCATTTTCAACATATAATTTGGTTATTTCTCCTGGTCTAAAGAGTAGATATAAACTGTATCAGAAGAGAAGAACGTGGCCAGACTGATAAATCTCTCCTCTGTTACTGAACTTTGACAAGGCCATTTTTTTCCACAGTGTGCTGAGGTTGTTTCAGTTGGACATAAAGTAGAAGTCACAGATGTCTATATGGTAAATCTCTGTCAGCCTCCCCCCAGATAGAGGGCATGGCTTCATAGAGGTCACTGTAGGTGTCCACAAGTGCTGGGGTCTGCCTGCAGGGTGAGACCTCTGGCCTCACTGTCTTCTGCCCCATGCAGCAAAATACGCTGAGTTTTGGGCAGCAGGGCATCCATCCCCCGAGGGCCTGTGGAGCTGTAGAGCTCTGTCTCAATGCCTGACCTTATTTTCACGTGATCACCTGAATGGAAAGCAGCACAAGGACTTGCATTTGCATGGTGAGAGGCCCATGGTTGTGTGATGCCAGCAGCATCCCAGCCATCCACCCTTACTGGGTGCTGCCCTTTCTCTTGGCCTACAAAAAGCAACAAAAGTCCCAAAGGTGCTTTCCCTGACTTTTTTTACCTTATGCCACCTTCAAGTACAAAGGCAGGGTGTGAGGTCTCATAGCACATTGAAGACCATCTGACAGGATCAATGGGAGTATTTCTGCCTCTCCTTTCTTTCTGAAAAGTGTTGCATGCGATCATGTGGGCTGCATCTGTTTAATTTAAACCGGAATGACACTTATGCAGTAGAGAGGCCAAAATCAGAATTGCTTCTCTGATATGCTTCAAGCTGAGGGACAGAGAGGGCATGAGCATGTCACAATAAAACAAGAGGCCAAGGCTTAGCTCAGTACAACTTCATGTCCAGTGTGCCATCCTGGAGGTGTTCAAGTCCAGGTTGGATGTGTCTTTGAGCAGCCTGGTCTACTGGAAGGTGTCCCTGCCCATGGCAGAGGGGTTGGAACTGGATGATCTTTAAGGATGCTTCCCACCCAAGCCATTCTATGATTCAGTCCTACTGTGCAGACCCCATTTGCAAACCAAGCTGGCTTCCAGGTCCCTACAGATTACTGCAGGTGCACAGAGAAGCGATGTAATCTCTGTCCATGGAGATACTCATAACTCTTCTGGGTGAGGTGCTGAGCAAACCTGGTCTGTCTGGCCCTGCTTTGATCAGGAGGTGGGTCTACAGACCTCTAGAGATCCCTCACCACATCCTTTATTCTCACATTCAGTGATCTTTCAAGTTGTTTCACTGACACGTTTTTGGGCAGAAAAATAGAAGTGTAATGCAAAGTACTCATTATAAACATATAAATATATATAAATATATTAAAAATAGATGCATTCTCCCATATAACAAACTCTAGTCCTTATTAGAGAAAAGAATGTGAACTCTATTTTAGCTGGTAGTGTTGCATCCCCTTTCCACTTACACAAATCAGGTAAAAATATTCAGCAATGTCGCATGTCTACCTTTTTTCTTTCTAATAATTTTTAGCTAACTTAACTCAGATTGTGGGTCTAAAGTTCAGCTCCAACTCAGATATTATTAGGATCATCCACTACCTAAGAGCTGTGATACAGAAAAGGTGAAGGAATCGGAAAGAATAAAATTCCAATTAAAAATAGGAAGTGTGGAGTACAAAGAGAGACTGAGAAATGGTGACGAGCGAATATAAGAAAGAGAAGCAGAGACTGTTAAATAAGCAGGAGTGCAAAGAGATGGAGATTTTAATAAAAAAAATACATGATAACTAAAGCTAGTCAGAAGCAATTTTGTTTTTCTCTGGGAACATTTTTACGACATGAATTGCCAGAGTTTGGTTTCGTATTTTTTCCCTAGAGGCTTACTCTTAAAAAAACCCCCAAACTAGATCTTTCATCAAACACAAAAATGTTTTCAGTATAAACAGGAAAAATACCTTTTGAGATTTTTCTTTCCTTTTTTTTTTTTAAGAAAGAACAAAGGAAAATATTAATTATAAAATTAAAATTACATCTTCCATTGAATCTTCCACTGAAAAAAGTTTCAGACACCTCATGGAGTAATATGCAAGGTGATGGCAGCGTGGGGCAGCTTGGCTGCAGTCAAACCATTATCTTTCCATCACTGCTATTTCACATTTGATTGTAAGAATTTTACACATGCATCATACTCCTGGGGAGAAAAAAACACACCACAAACAGATTATTAGGGGAAAATAACTTCATATCTAATACAGTACTTGCAGAGATCTCCAAAGCTATAGATGAGAGATTACTCTTCTTCCTTCTGTTCTTTTCCTCCACCCCAAATAATTCCCAGTTCTCACTTCTGTTTTCTGCAGCCATTATTGAAATCTTTCTCCATACAATACCCGCAAATAATCTTGTCTATACACAGCAGCCAAAGCAAATAATCCATTACCCTGTCCCTCTGCAACTTGTGACATAGTGAACACCAGGCAGTTTTACAATACAAAATGCTGACTTTCAAATTTTTCCTCATATAAGGCTGATAATGATATAAAGATTGAAACAGTTCCTCTGGTCTATTCACTAAGGAGCTATTCTGGGAAGGAGAAAATCTTCGGAAATCCCAGGTCCCAAAACACTGATTTATCAACAGCCCCAACTTGTAATGGTTATTGGTCAAGTACACTGGTGTTATCTGGAGTAGCAGGGAACACATGAAATTGGGATCTAGCTTCAGCTAGAGTTTCCTGCGTGCATTCCCTATTCTCTGCTCTACTTCTAGCATTAGCTTGATTTAAGATTATGCTATTAAAACAGAGGAGCCTAAGGGAATGCCCAGAGCAAATATACAGATTCTTCTTACAGTTTTGCAATATCATCCGCCAAAGATGTGCTTCCCATCTTTGCCTATGGGACCCTTTATGAAAATGGTTGCCAGGATTAATTCTGCCCTTTTTTTTTTCTTTT
>VXAY01002774.1:2279957-2307135 GCA_013399855.1 Oxyruncus cristatus
GGGGGGGGTGGGGTGTGTTTGTTCTTCTCATGTGGAGGAAGTCAGCTGGAGAAGCTGACATGGTGCATTTCTCAAAATATTTGTGCTTCCAGAAGGGATTCCAGCAGGGACTACATGCAATGTCTCTGGGGAGGAGAGGGAGAGGAGCAGGTCTGCTCATACACTTTGTTTCCACACACCTCAGCCTTACTGTCTTCAGCTGAAGTGCCATGTACGCGCCCCTGGGTCTGCACGTTCAAAACTGTCTTATCATGCAATCACACCCGCCCTTGCTCAGTCATTTGGTACTCTGAGCCATTGCATCTCATTTCCAGCAGGCCTGTGTAGGGAGCTATTGTTGCTGTTTGGCAGATAAACACTAAAAAGAAAAAACATTGTAGTAGTTCTGATCTGAGCCAAAATTCAAATGCTTGGGGGACATTCCTTGCCAAATTAGTGAACAAACAAATAAACAAAATCTTTTTTTTCCCCCCTTATTTTGGCTCCAAGAAAACATGTCATTCAATTCAAAAGGAAATGTTCCCTTTCCATTTTCAGTAAGCTTAACAGAAACAAACGATGGGAATAAAACACTGGAGGCAGACATTGCTGTATTCAGCAGTGAAGTGTTAAAAAACACAAAGCACAGGGGGGCAGCTTTCTCCATCTGACAGGACTGTGAAATATTCAATTTTCCCCATTTTAGGTCTACCTCTTCCACTCGAGGAGGTTCTCATGGAGTTAAGGTCAATCTTCACATTGCTCTTTTTACTACACATGCAAATGCATGTAACCAACCTCTTGATGAACCCCAAGGAAAAAGGATGTAAATATGTTATAGAAAGTGGAACAGCTCCAGCAGGAGGGAATAAAAGAGGTTTACCCCAGAAAACCTGGGTTAGAAATAAAATTTCAAGTTGATGAGGCAGAGGCAGGGATAGGGTCTGTGTCTCCATTGACGTGAGTGAATGCCTGGAGCAGATAGCTGGGTTAAATGAGCTGTTCCTTGTCATCCTCTAGTTAAGGAATTAAGCTTCTTACTCCTTTAAGAAACCCCACAGACCAAACCAAACTCCTTTTTGGCTATTCAGCAGACCTAGTTGCAATTATTGCATGGCCAAGGCTGAATTCATGATTATCGAGAAATAGTTTATTAACCAAAACATTAGGAAAGAAAGAAAGAGAGCAAGAAAAAGAAAGAACGAAAGAAAGAGAGAAAGAAAGAAAAAAGAGAGACCAAATCAGATCCCCCTGTATGTAATGATGACTCTATACCTGCATTCTTCCCAGTCTGTTTATTCTAAGATTTTTCATTATGCCTAAAAGACTTATTAGGCCAAATGATACTGACATTTGATAAATGTGGGTTAACTGATACTCTAAAACTCATATGAAAATCTCAGCCTTAGGGAAAAGGAACAGCAAAAAACAATCACCTTGGGAGCCTTCAACAATATTAAGACTGGCATCCTGAGGCAGTGAAAATGGCTGGGGAGCTGAGCAGTGGAAAGAGCAGCATCTCAGCCACAGCTCACCAGCACCAAGAGACAAAAATTCAGCAGTAAACTAAACACTGCTCAATGTAGCAAGACTGCAAAGCCAGGTGAGAACCGCTTTGTATGACCACCAAGTCAGTCACCACAGACCCCAGTGAATCCAAACTTTTTCCAGTTCCCCTTTCTGTACCAGGAAAAAAATCCAGGTGGGAACTGTCCAGATAGTGCCAGCTATCTCAGAAGGCAATCTGTCAGCACCAACAGTGCACTGCCCCTGCCTGCCACAGATCATCTTCTACCCCTGCAGATCTGGGACAGATGGAGATGTTTGCCCATTCTTTGCACTGGACTTCAAAAAGCGATGAAATCCATTTCAGTTTTTCGTGTAACTCTCTAAATTCCACACTGTCACTATTCCCTGGGAATCTGGCCCTTCTCGCTGCACTTTTTTCTTTAATGACTTTTTTCTGAAACTTAATAATAGTAATAATTACAGAAAAGCTTCTGTTAGGCTATTCTAAATAAATAAAGGCCCTTTAAAAAGAGTTTTGGGGAAAATGAAATAAAAGCATCATCTGCCATGGTGTCCACACCCCATGCTTTCTAAATGTGTGGTATCCAACTTGTAGTATGAACTTTCTGTATAACAGGTACTTTAACATGACCAAATCTGATCGTGTTAGATTATATAATCCTCTAGATCTGGTTTCTGCACTCTGCATCTTTAGATTCCCAGGGGTATGGCAGGAAAGATGTGCATAATGAACTCCAATGTAAAGTCAAATGGTTTTTTTTGCTTTTCCCATGTGAGTTAAATTAAAAGTCATTAAGCAGTGTTTCTGCATACATGGAAACCCAGCAAGATGCTGAGCTGTACTGTAAGTGCTGTATGCAATTGCTGTATGGGGAATAATTGAATCAATGAAACCTGTTTGCAGTGCCCAACCAGCATGTGCAAGGACACTGGCTGAATTTTAAGAATGAAAGGGGAGTGACCAGGAATGTCAGTCCTGCAACCGACATGGGTGGAGTAGCACAAGCTTTGAGCTATGCAAGAATCAGTGCTTCCCAAATCTAATTTCAAGCAGAGAATTCCTTAGAAAGGAAAAGAGAGTTTCATTTTGTGGGACTCAAGTAGTCCCTGAGCTCCTTACTGGTACTGACAAGCAGGCTGAAATACCACCAGTAGATTTTTAGCTTGGTTTCTAAGGAAACAAGGCCTTTGAAGTACACAGGAGTGTGTGTCCGTGTCTGTGTGTGTGTATGTGTGTGTTAGCCTCTTGGATGCCCTTCACCTCCAAAAGCTTTTGAGCTTTTTTCAAATTGCTTGATTTCAAACCAATTGCTTGATTTCAAACCAACCTTGCTGAGGGTTTTGAAGGTACAGTATTCTTACGAGAGTCATGAAAATAGGTGATCACATAAAGGCTGTGCTATTCATTCTGCCACCAACAGAAAGGCTAACAAACCCACTCTTTCCAGACTGTAAGGAATCCAGGATACTGGACACCATCCTTCATTATTTCCTCAGGTCATGAATCTGGTTGTTGTCCCTTGGTGAAGCATTGCCCAACAAACACTGGATTAAGCCCCATCAAAATCCCCTTCTAACAGCCACTGGACACTGACCCCCACTGGATGCAAGCTGATGCTGGCAAAGTCCTAGTGCACTATTTTTTACAAGGAGGAGGAGAGCTGAGCATGCACTTGAATCTCAGCTGAGTGTGCTTTGGGCTGTTGTACACATGGAGTATTTGACCAAAACACCTAAAATTCCCCGACTTGGTTGCTTTTATTGTTGCTCTTCCTCTTCATGGTGACTCTGCTCTCTAAATGTATCCAGAGAATGTCTCTAGGAGAGAGGGAATCGAGGGCGCCAATGAAGCGGAGATGTACTTAATGCAGACACCATTAATAAATCACTGATAGTTAAGATATAGATTGGGTGATGGGTGGCAGATGGGAAGGAGGAATGTCAAATTGCTTTTCTCATATAGATTATTGGATTAACAAGGAAGCAGCGGGCATGTGGCAAACCAGTGTAACAAATTACTATCATAAAAAAAAAGATAGAGCTCATCGCAGGCTGGTAATAATGCCATGTCGGCCATTAGCTCTCTGGAGAGGTACTTAGAGCGCAACATCCGTCTTCTGGAAAAGAGACGGCCACTGGAACACCAGAATGAAGGAGGCCCCCATTTACTCCTCCTTCCCCCTCCCCCTGCCTCCAACACTAGAGCCCGTGCTGTTGAAGCAGGGTGGCCTACAGCAGCTGTAACGAATAATCACCATAGTTTTAATAAGTGCTGCTAATTATTCCCCCCTCTGCCCATGACCGGGCGTTTGTGCTCCCCTGCACCAATGCAGGCAATATTGGCATGAGATTAGTAGGCAAACAACAAACTGATGAAGTGACTGTTCTTGGGTCCCAATCCTCCTCTGTCTGAAGTCGGTGACTAAAATCTCATTTGCCTTGAACAGAAACAGATCAAGCCTTAATTTTCCTGCTGTTCCAGCCACCAAGCATATTTGCCTACCTACACTGAAAGAATTAGGTACTGTTGTACTGCAAATAATGGCACCCTATATGCACTGAAATAAACCTTGGATTGGCTTTAGTCCCTTCTGCCAGAGCCCTCATTGCCTCCTACCAGGAACTAGGTATGCCTGTATGCAGAGAGCCAACACAGCAGGACAGTGGACCACAGGTGTTATGGGGATAGAAAATATATCTTCTAAAATTAATAAATTAAGTAATGGGCCAGCTGTGAAAATGCTATGCAGAGAAAAAAAGGAATAGCATATCTTTGCCCAGACTTTCTATTTTGGTTACTAGTTAGTTATTTGTGTGTTCCAGTCATTCGGTCTCACAGACTGCCATTTCAGCTTAGGCTGGGTAAAATCATGGGTATTTTCCCTGCCCAAGCATGTTTCCAGGTTCCAGCTTTGGACACCCTGCCTGAACACGATATGAAGGAGGCTGCAACCCTCTCCCTTTAACAGCCCCCTCCTGCTGCTCCAGCCCAGCAGAGATCCTGAGCCCCTGGCTGCTCACACAGGCTCTTTCCCTCCAAAGAGTGCAGTCAGTGTGAGTGAAAAAAACAGAAACTGATGTCCAGACCTCGAGTATTTTTCTTAGCTTTAAAACACACTAGAGCTATAGAGCTGACACAGTAACGCAGGGAAGCCTTCCTCTCACTTGAGTGCCTTTCACTTGTGAGCAGGAATTGCTGCCACTGCAGCAGAGTCCAGCTGCTGACTGCCCTGAGTGCTTGCTGCCAGGGAAACTTGCACACCTTCCAGAGCACAGACAGCAAGGTGTGCCTGGGTGGCTGCAAGGCAGAGCCCTTGCACATAAAATCATAGGCAAGCACGTAATCAGACATGGTATTTTAGCAGGTGTGTACTACAAAGCCTGGTGAAGGTTGCCCTGCTAATATTTGATTTGGTTTTCTCTGAGCCCTGTGCTCCTCCTGATTCCTGTGTGTGATGAATCAGGGTTTTAGAAGAGCAAGGAACAGATCCCCTTCTGTGGAACCCCTCTGATGCCTCAATCCCCATGCCCAGCTACTGTATGGACACCTCTACCTGCCATCCCTGCATCTCTATCTCCACCTCCTTCCTGCTGGTCTGATCTCAGCCCCCCCCTTTCCCTCCTATCCCACTGGCAGCTCCCAGCTCCGTGTAAGATGCCTGTCCCTTGATCTCTGCCCCAATTGCTTCACTTCTCCTTCGAGCCAGGCCTTTGCCCAGCCAGTTTAGTTCTCTAAAATTCTTGTGATTTTATTTAGCTGCTGACCCTTCGGATCCAGGATGAATTTGGCCAGAAACCTTGGAGAGTAGGACACAGAAGGGCAAGAAACACCAGGAAGTTTGAAGAGGGTGGTTTTGGGTCAACCTCCACATCAGAAAAACCACTGGTGCTGTTGGTCCTCAAAGGTCATTTTCTTGAGACTGGGACGTCACAGCCAGACCAGCAAGGGCACCAAGCGCCTTGTTGGTGCCACCCAAATCCCATACCAGATCTGTGATCAATCAAATTCTGCTTCCAGGCTTGTTATCTGGCGCTTCCCACATTCTCAAAATTAAAACCCCGTTAAAGATGAAGTGTATGTGTTTCTCCATGTGCACATTTGTGCACACACTACTGTCTCAGGACTGGTGGGACCAGGCTAGGGCTATCATTACAGCCACGCCACAACCTACCACAGGCGCCAAGGGCTACAGCTCTCCATGGAAACTCTAATCCATGTGATGGGATCTCAGTTTGTTTTTGTTGTGTTTCGTTTGGGTTTTTTAAAGAAACCCACAAAAAATAGCTGAGAGATCGCAGAACTAGATAGAAAGCTTTAAGAAGACAAGAACGCCAACACCTTATCACAAAGGCTGCCCATAGCCCTACTCCCCAAACATTCAAGCTCGCTTTTAGGGTTTGTTTCTGGAGACACAAGTTATTTATGATTTCCACCCACCTCTGTGTCAACACACACCTCATCTGTTGTCTCTCCTTTGTCAGTTAAAAAAAAAAGAAACACACACAAAAAAACCCCAGATAAAAATGGAGGGCAATTTTATCACCTACACATCTTTTCCTATATAATTTGTCCTGGACAGATGAATAGACATGATGGAAGTGGATTAAACGTACAGTGGAGAAGCTGTTTGTCCATCATATGTTTAAGGGAAAAAATAGCAACACCACCCACTGATTATGCAGTCAGTATTTTAACTTTACATATACTGCTGTGTGGAATGGATTCAGGAATGACAGTATCATTGTATACCAGTTGGGAATTAATTTTCTGGCTAATCTATAGCTCAGATCATTACTCACTTACAAAGCACAGCTCTGGCCTGGCTTTCCCACTGTGCTGTAATAACAAAGTTGGAGAGTGCTAAATCTAACCAATTTCCACGCAGCATTTCACTGCCTCGATTGTGGCATTGGCGCTGCAAGTTCAGGGAGGGCTGGAATAACAAATGCTCGATTTCCATTTTTCCTGTCCAGTGCATTCGGGTAGAGCTTCACGCCCAGTCTGCCCCAGCAGCTGCACATCTGTAAAGCCCCAGGCACTTTCAGTTCCCTGTCCTAGGAGACAGACTTGTCCCACAGGTGTTGTCACCTGCTGTCACCCAGCACAGCAATGACATCATGGGGTTAGGTGCTCTCAACAAGCTACATCAGGCTGTGGCACGAGCTGATTTAAAAGGGGAAAAAAAGCCAAAACCCAGCGTATGCCCCAATTCAGTTCTCCACAGGAAACAGGGATATTTCTCAAAGAGGAAATGCTCCTGTTTTGAGTGTCTGTATGGTGTATGGCCTCCTGCATTACAGGCCAGTGCAGCATGGTCCATTTATAACACAGAACAGCAGGCACTATGTAGGAAACAGCAAGGGCTATTACAAACCTTAGTTTTATGTGATTAAATAAAATGTGTTTATCAAGTCAGTGAGCTGCATATAAAAATAAGAAACTGTACCAAGTGTTTAAGGAGTCCATCTTCTAACACACTGGCAGGGTTCAAATAAAGACTTGAACAGCAGCATCTAGAGAAAAAAAGAATTCCAACTCTTTTAAGCATCCTTTGAGAGCTATTTGTCCATCTATGGGCCATGGGCTGTCCTTGCTCTCTCAGGCCACTGGGACAGGTGGTTCCAGACATTCTCTATATCTGTTCAAGTGCCAGGTGCACCTGCAGGATTTAAAGCATATAGGTCTTTGTGCAGGAAGCTAATCTCTTGAATTTTATCTGTTAATTAACTAGATGCCAACTGGAGAGTACAGGTGTTTGGCAGTTTCAGGAGACACACACCGCAGAGTCAGCAGCTGCCATTGTATTACCTGAAACCGCCAAATGTTCCCCACTTGTAGCCCAGCACAGAGGACTGTACCAGGGGTTACCCAAATGCTGTGACTCTCTGTGCTGCAATAAGATTTTGGTCAGCCTTAGCCGTGGAGGAGGCTCAAGTCTCGGACAGATGAGACCCAGAAGATCTAACTAACCATCGGGTTTAGGATGTCGTGGTCCCAGCTGTGTTTCTGCCGGAAGTCTGAAATGACAGCAGGAATGCTCCATGGTACTTTTGCCGGTGTCACTGCTCCCATGGTGCTGGCAAGCCTAGGGAGGAACAGTCTAGAAATCAGCCTGGCTGGCAGCATGTGGCAGCAGCAGAGGCCACAGACTCCAGCTGCCCTTGTCTGAAAGGCAGGGATGCATCTCAGGGGTTATGGTATGGTGGGAGGAAGGAGTAGGAGGATCACTTATCCTCCACAGATGAACAGAAAGGTCTACAAGATGACACAGCATCCCCACACCTTATCCCCAACCCTGACAGGGTCATATGTTTGAAGAAGGTCTTGACAGCCCATGAAAATTGGGTGGATGGGAATGGATCTAAATGCCACATCCCTCATAGCTTCATGGCCAGAAAATGAGCAACCAGGATTGGCTTCAGGTGGAAAAATATTCAAGTTTTAACACAAACAGCCTCACTTCTCTGAGTGCCCCTCTCCCTTTCCCCCATTTGTCTTGCTTGGTTTTGTCTATGGGGGGGTTCTGGTCTGCAGGTGGGAGGTAGCTGACGAGTACTGCAAAGGTACTGTAAAGCAGTTCAGGATCTGTTTTCACTGCCGTGTCCCAGGACACCGTTTATCTCCTAGTCACAGCTCTAAGAGGATTGAGTTTAAATACGGTGTAGCAAAGATAATCAGAGATGCCCATTGCCCTGCCATGAGCACAGGACAGCTATAGCTGCAGCTGAGAGGAAGCAGTGGTAAAACCCCAAGAGGATATTCAGTGAGCATCCAGGCTTGATTTTTCAAGGGATGCTTAAGATAACAATGCATCCAGCTCCCACAAATATCCTCTGAAGACCCATACCTCCTGCAGGGACGAGATCTAGCACACATTCACTGAGTTTGCCTGCAGGAGCTGCAGAGTGTCTGACGCAGGCACAGCGATGACAGAACAGCAGGGTTCCCTGGTGAGGCCACCAGAGCTGTGAACAGACAGCAAGGTCTCCTTTCACCCCAGCCCCCAGCTGATTATCATGCTCCAGAAAGGTTTTGCGTGTGCAAGATATCTGTAAGGCCTGCTGCCAGCTTTTTGTCAAAGCACTGATTTTTCATAATGTGAGTTACTTCTTTCTTCCAGTAATTATTGATAATGCTCTTGGATGAATTACAGACATTTAAAAATGAATTAGACTGTATGTATGTCTGCCTCTCCCGTCCCCTTTCTGTTTCTCCACCACAGGATCTATGGCTTTGAAATTTTGATACATATTCATTACAGCTTCTAAGACTTGAAAGGCATAGCTAAAGGGAGAGCTCAGATCAACAAGAATGTGAAAGCAGCAATGAAAGCAGGATACGTGGCTGTAAGCACAGTGAGTAAGCAGCATTTGAGCAATTAGTGCGTGGAACAAGGTACCACAATACCTGAATCCTGGTCCTGGTTCTGCTACTGTCTCTGATGGCTGCAGTCAGGAATTTGTGGCTTGGTTCCCTCAGCCATAGCATTGACATGGTGATGCTTACCAGTCCTCTGGAGCGTTATGCTATGTAAATGCCATCTCAAATTGGTGACAAATGAATCCAGCTATCACCTTTCCTGTCATTTCCGATTGTCAAAACAATGAATCCAATGACAAATTCTTTGGGGAGAAGAAAAGCCCTGAGCATGTACCAAAACCACAGGTGAAAGCATCCTCTGCTCATAGTGTTTGGAGCGGAATCCCAGTGGCAGATGGTGCACACACACTTTTGTACGGTCGTACACGCACTGGCACACATGCTCTGTGTTTCCACACAGCCATGCTTTGTTCTGTCTTATTTTGAAGAATTCCCAACACAAAAGTTTAATCAATGTGGAAACTTTGGATGTCTCTTTCATACCTGTTCCAATAGAATAGGATGTGATGAGAAAAGGCAGATTAAAGATGAATTGGGGTGTCTTAGGTCTGTTGCAGTGGTGCAGGTGTGAGGAGAAGCAAACCATCTTTGTACCAGTGGGGTGGTATGAAATCCAAACTCTTATCTGGCCCTTTTTTCTCCTTTTCCGCGCGGCTCCCTGTGTGCATTTCTTTGACGTGAAGGTAATTGGCTAGTGGCCTCCATTTAGGGCAAGACAGAAAATCACATTTGGTAGGAATTCAATAATTAATCTGGAAGAAAACCTTCCCAACTGAACTTTAACTACTGAGAAGTTTTGGATTTTAGCAACCTGGCTCTTTTTTTTGTTGCCAAATCAATGCAGCTGGAGAATTCCCAAGCAGGCCTTGCTGTGACATCTGAGCAGTTCTGCCTCTCCCTGGCACAGCTTCAGAATGGAAAACTGTTGCATTTGGGACATTTTCAAGCTCTCATATGAAAGCACAGTCACCTGTTAAAACTCTGCCTAGACTACCCATTTAGTGTCTTTACAATAAAGACACCACCTGCAATTTTTTATTTCTTCCTGAGAATTGCTTTATGTTTGTGTTAAATGCGAGGCTGGTGAAAAGTTTCATATTAACAATAAAAGCCTCAGCAAAGAGCAGGTTGAGCAAAGAGCAATACTTGAATAAGCTTCTTCTGTACAGCTTCTGATGCTAATGTGTCTCAGATTTTATCCCCAGAGATGAGAGACTAGCTTTCACTTTCTAGCCTCTCTGCCAGGCTTGCCAGTGAAAGAGGGAGACAGTTTCCAGCAGTGATGGTATTTCTGACGTGCACTGATCGAGTAGGAACTGGACTGGGACTAAGTTCATTTCCTATCGGCTGACAGCCAGTCAGCACGTGATAGAAATTTGCAGTCCCTGCTGGTGTGGGAGCTGGATTCATATTGGCAAACACCACATGAAAAAGCGGTCTAACCCATTACTAAACTGTTGATGCCAAGACATTTCTCTGTCTCCTGTGAGGATTCATTTTATGGTCTTTATGATGAATAGCCCTTGATATAAAATAGTAGGGGATAAAAAGGTACAAAATAGAAAAAAGCATATACAGGAAGAAAGCATAGCTCTTTGTTTCCTGATGCACAAAGATGCATCTCTGAACTCTGGAAATATGCAGGCTGGATAATGGATGCCATTAGATTTACAAAGGAGACCTTCTTTTGTCACCTACACAAAGGTCACGTCTGGAACATAGGCTCTAACCATCACGTGCGAAGAGGGATGCAAAGCATGTTTCCAGGAACCCTGACCAACTGTAGTCCCCAGGGATGCTCTGTGAAGATAAGCAGAGTTGGGACTTATTGTAGTTGAAGCAAGAGCCCCTTCTTCCCCTAATGCACCCAGAAGGGAGGTCACATAAGAAACAATCCTCAGACAAACACAAGTCTTACACAAGAATGCTGGGCTGAGCACTTTGCCAATCCATGGTAAAGCACAGGGTATGAATTAGTACTCTGACTCACTTTATCACAAGTACATCATAGGAAATTTGGTAAACCCATCTCACAGCAGAAATCATGTGACAGCCCCCAGCTCTGCTTTCTTCTGGGTTTCTCTTGGAGTTTTTCCTCTGCTGTTGCCCTGCAGCTCCCTCTTCTCAGGGTAGAAGCAGCGAGATCTGCTTGCTAACATGAATCTGGCAGAAGGCATCCAGGAACTTGACAGCATAAGCCAAATTAGTACCATAGGGCAAATATCTCTGTCCCAATTTTACACGGGAAGCATGGACCAAGTGCAGTGTTAGGTAGGCTATGAAATTTGTTGCTTAATTTACACACACTTGACACTTCAGAGAGCATTGAAGGGCTGCTCCTTAAGCTGTTCAAGAAGCAGCAGATAGAGTGAAGGAACAGTGGTTTGGAGAGTCAGCCCTGCTACCTAACTGATGGGATGCCTTAGGGCAACACCACTCCACGTGAACCACAGAACATGTATTTAGTCATCCTTTCCTGGAAGGGACTAACCATGCCCCAAGTGTTACTAGATACACTTCTTATTGAGCTCATTCCTGTGGCAGCTGAGGCACCCTCATAAACCATCACAAGAAAGTCAGTGGCTTTGACTTACAGTGGCAAGATAGTTCTGCTTGATGACAGGCTTCTATAACATGGCTTTTATCAGTGCCTTTCTCCCAAGATAAGAACGATGTCAGAAAGATATCAGCAGTGGTTTAGGGTGATCTGGATGCTGCTGTTCTAAATTAATAGCAGGACAACCTCCATTCACATGTCCTGGTGTGAGGTCCCCCAGGAGGCTTAGCCACAAGGACTGTAGTACTCATGGCACCAGTGTATGGACTCCTTACAGTCAACTGTATCATGTCCACCAAGTTACCTTCTAAGGATAGATAAGGCTCCAAGTGGGCTGCATATTCCCCTCCGATGGCAGGCTACCTGGTCTCATACTGTCTGCATCCATCATCTCCCATGGCCAGACTGCTCGGGAAAATAAACCACAATCGGGAGCTTGGAGAGTAGGAGGAGACATAACACTGGTTAAGTTCTTTCAACCAGCAAGCCATAAAAGGTCTTCACTTTGAGGAAATCTGTGTCTCTAAACAGACAAGAGGTTTCTGTGGATCCCCCCAGCTGAGGAGCATGCCAAGCACTGGAGCTGCAGTGGACTGTCACTGTAGACCATGGGCTTCCAGGTCCTAAGAGACTAAGTATAGTAGAGACCAAGGCAGGTACAGACCCTCATGGGGCAATGTGGGATACAAAAAGACTTAATTAAGCCTTAAAACCCCAGTGTGGCTCCTTGCTGGTATTGGAAGAGGTGGGCACATTAAGGATAGGGGAGCAAACTCCAGGCTATTAGTAACAGGGCTAGTAAACGCAGATTATGGATTAAAGGAGCTATTTGTGGGTGCTGTGATACTGTATCACTGTGGACAAAGAGAGGTGGCATGGAGAGGAGTAAAATAAATCTATCTGAAAGGAGTGCTAGAGTGCATGCATATGCCGTAGCCTGTGTCTGTGCTACTGGCTGCCTTCCCAAACTAGTGCACAACAAGGCAGGAGGGAAATGACAAAATCTATTTCCCTGAGTTTCTAGCAAAGGGAAACAATTTTTTCCTCAGAAGGGAGAGTCCAACATGTTTTTTCTACCTGTTCAGTAAGCCACAGAACCAACAAAGATAGCAGTCTTCTCCCTTGGGCAGTATCTCTTCCTCTTTGCACTGCCACTGCCTGTCTACAGCAGGCTGGTTTAGAGACTTATCAATCTGAGCTGAGGGACCAAATGCTCCACTGCTTTTTCTTGATGGCACCTCATTTCAGCTGTGCAAGAGGAGAACAGGAGGTATCTGATCTTGAGCTGCCTTCAGATACAGAAGTTGAGTGGTGTCTCCCACTCTGTGCATGCTCAGCTACACACACACACTGTCACCTCTGCCTCAGGAGGCCACTTGTCCCTACTGGCAAGGGCTGTATTCCCAATGTGTGCAAGAGAGTCTTCTGCAAGTCTCTCCTGCTATTCCACCTCCTGCACATGAAAAATGCCTTCACTGGCCAGGAAGTACTCTGCAGGGATAGCTATGGTTGCAAGCCTTCCCATCACTAATGCCCATTGTCCTTGTGATCCCAGCTACCTGAGGGAAGTGAGTCATCTTGGATATTTCAGATACCAGCCCACAGCTCTCCTTCTTCATAATCCAAGATAGGTCTCCTTCCTTTTCCTTTCTGGGGTGTATCAGAAAGCTGAGCTGTTAATTTATCCTTATATATGTTCTTTAATTCTTCCATATGTATAACAGCTGTATCTCTGAATTGCTAATACAAGACCAGGTCTTACTATACGGAAGAAAAAGTGCAGGGATTCATTCTCATTTTTAAAGTCAGACAAAGAATTCTTATATGGACTGGCTTTGGGCAAGAAAGTCATCAGCAAGGAAGCAGAGGAGCATGACTATCTATCCATGTATCTATCTATGTAATGTGTGTGTGTGTGTGTTTAGAGTGTGTCTGAAAAATAAAACCCTTCTGTATGCTAATTCTTCCCTTTGAGTTTCCAAGACAACAGTGGTTTCACTCAGTGCTGTCCCCATATAACTCCCTGGTCCTCCCTCTTCAGAGATGACTTCATGGTTTGTAAGGACACTATTTTTTCCTCCATTTCTGTACCTTTTCCACATGTTTCTAATCACCCACACTGAACTATCCTACCCCTGGTATCTGTGAGTACCAACACACAAGAAGTTAGCCCAGAAAAAGTTTACACTGTGATCCTGAGGAGAGCATCAGCAACTACGGTGTAATGGCCCCATGTGTACATTCTTTCCCCATGTTTCATGCAGAGTCACTTATCCCATTTTCAAATAAACTGTCTCACTTGACTGTGGGGTCCATGGGAAGGTTCTGTGCTGTCACATTCTGAAGATCACACTTTAATCTGGGAAACCTTTTGTTCTACATCTGTATCCAAAGGCATTCAGAGGCATGAGCTCTCCTCATTAGATCTCAACAACAGATAGCAGTGGTTGTGCCCACAGCACAGAGTAGGATTTAGCAGCATTTTTCCTAGACTGGCACAGTCACTTAATAGATGTCATTTTTGCACAGGCGTGTACCAGCAGTCTTGTCACTTCAGTTTGTCACTGCTGCTGCATATGCTCTGCAGTTTGGAGTTTCCTGGTAATACAGTTAGGCAAGGGAAGCCTGCAAAAGTAATGCAGTAGTGCCTATCTCCTTCTCCACTTTCCTCTGGATACATGTCCTTCTATTGTCTGAAGTGCTCACGTGTTGTGAAACAAACCTGAGGGCATGTCTTGCTTTCCCTTTGCTGGGAAGGTTGTTCTCCAGCCCCTGGGATCTCACCCGTGGGAACACTTTCCCAGTTTTCAAGCTATACTCTTTACTGTTGTTCATTTCCACAGACAGCATCAGTCCAGCTCCTCTCTTTCTTGGTTGAAAATTCAGATCATTTACCTGTTGCACCACTGTCTCCTCCTATGAATCTCCACTTCTGTCCCACAGCAAACATTGTAATGAAAAATCTTGATTAGTACGGTTCAGGAAACTGCAGCAGGATATCACAGATTTCTAAATACTGCTCAGAGGTAGTGACTCAGATTGTGATTTGAAAGAGGCTTCTTCTCCACCTTTGCTAGTAGCTCTCATTCCTTATCAGTCTAGAAGATCAAACTTCTTCTCTACCCAGTAAGACATGAGTGCTGGTGGGATATAAGCAAGTGCTTATGAAAGCAGCATGGTTCCTGAGGTGCTGTAGGAAAGCACAAAAACAGAATTGAATTGCTGCATATTCTGTGAAGAAGCTGTGAATCAGATGCCTCTTCTTATCTGTTCTCCAGGCTTCATGCTCCAGCTCTTTAAAATAAAAAGCAGCAGAAAGACAGATCCCAGGTCCAGGCCTCGTTTAGAGCAGCTTAGATTTGATGCATTCAGAAACCTCTCTAAGTTTGATAGTTTGCAGAGAAATTCCCTTGGAAACGGATTTTTCCCTCCAGAAAGTTGGAGAAAATGCTCATATTTAGTGTTAAGGTAAAGTAAACAAAAATGTAAATGTTATAAGACATTGTCTAAAGATTGTGTATTGCTGTAGAGGTGGAAGAGGGCTATGCAGTGTTGCTAGACACTGGTCTGCCCATTGACTTGCAGTAGGATATAGGGCAAAGTGTGTCTCAGTGCTCCATCCATGAAATGCACAAGTCACAGGAAACCTGGAAGATACCATCCATATTTTTAAAATCCATTGAGATCCTCTGCAGAAATTGTTAAAAATGGACAAAATATTTTTTTAATTTGGTCCTACTGTTTCAGGGGAGTGGAAATACCGAGAGGATGAAGAGATCTATTTAGACGGCCATATTTCATTCCGATCTTGAACAAGGTAAAAATGCCTTTGATTTTTAAAGTCAATGACTTGTGAATTTGAAAACTATTTTGGGAACCTGTGCTGCCTTTAGTGTTCAAGGAGAGCAAGGTTTTGGACCACAACACATACAGGCAAATGCAGATGCCCCTTTCAGTCAGCCACCTCAATTATGACAGAGAATTTCATGTACTCTTCTCAAAAAAAAAAAAAAAAAATCCTGAAGGTAGCTGGTGTCACACCACAAACAAGGTATTTGGTAAACAAATGTCCTCAGCTATATTGTGACAGTACAGAAATGGGCAGTACAGAAAATCATTCCGGAAACCTTCATCACCCTGAGAGATCCTTGATCTTTCAGCACAATACGCAGGTTATTACAGCTCTCCAGTGCTCCTGCAGAACAGCAAACAATCAGATCAGCCAAGAAGCACGCACATGCTCCTTCTGTTCCCAGAAGGTGCTGCGTGCAAGACTAACAGCAAAATGGCTTTGTCTACAGCAGCATGCCTTAGGATCGCACTTCATAAATCTGTGCCCTAACCTAACTTTGACTATGTGTGTTTATAAAGTTCAGGAGATCAAATACAAAGGAAAAGGCAAATCATAGCAAATAGAATTTGAAAAAAAAAATAAAAATTGAGCAGTAGAGAAAGAAAAGCCTCAATCAGTCTGCAGCATTATTGCACAGCATGGACACAACTGATGCAAAAGTGCTATATCGAAGCAGTCTAGCTCACCTCCTTTGCCACCCTTGACTCGTAGGGGAATAGCTGAGGAGATCACAAAGGGGACATCTAGATTCTCAGCCTGTCACAAACAGCATGGCACTAGCTATTTACTTGATGTAACAAAACTGTGTATGAAAACCCCCTTTCCAGAGAGGGCAAATCCCAATGTGCAGACATTTGTCCTATGAAGACAAGTTATACCTGCTTTCTACAGCTCACGATTTCATATGGAGCACCAGAATTTACAGAGCATTTCCTCTATGTGTTATCAAAGTTTTCAGGTGTCAGGCTCAAATTTTAAGAGAGCTAGAGATTTTTACATAGCGCTTTTTGGCACTCTTTAGAGTTCAAAAGCAGATTAAACTGCCCTATAGATATGAAAAATTATGTATTTCAGCTAGATTTTGTCTCACCATACTTCAGAAGAGGGTCAGGAACAACCCAAGTCCTCTGTCAATTCTGTTCACACCTGACTGTCACTAGCAAGTGCAAAGGTCTTTAACAACACCATGAACCAAGGGAGGAAACAATGCAGAGTGCAAAATGGCTCACAGTGAGTCACTTGCAGCTACATGTACAACTGGCAGCCTCAAGAAGGAAGCATGTGCTTGTTGTGTGATCCTGAATTTACTGCTATGGATTAACATATTTTTCCCCTACCCTTGCAATAGCTCACTGTGGGATTTACAATGTCATGTGAAGGCCCCTTTTATAAACTGCCGCCTGTAATAGCTGAAACAATGAAAATCACCAAAGACAAGCTGAGTTCTGGCTCAGAATTTTAATACATTTTACAGGTGGGATTTTATATTTGGAGCAGATTTGCAGTCCCTGTTCAGAAACCACACTTGAAGCTTTCCCCCAGATAAACAAAAGTGTCAACTTTAACACTAATCATCAGTTCATGCCAGAATTTCTGATGTAACAATTACAGATTAAGTTGACAGAAGAACTTATGGTCAGTTATCCTTGGTTACATCAAAGGTTCATCCAGCCAGGACCCTTTAGTCCATCAGTGATGGGAAGAAACTAGACAGTGCTTGTTCTTAACAGACCAAATATCAAATATATATCTGGAATATCCAGAAACCCCCCAAATTCCCTCTAGCACACTGCAACTGGGGTTTCATGAGCTACTGTTGATGTCTTTATAACCCTCAGTAGGTTTCCCTGCCCTAAACTAGTGCAGACTCCTCTGAAGCCCATGTGAGCAAGCATACAGCACCTACACTGTCTGCAGCAAAGATCTTCCCACGTGAACCACCTATTCAAAGAACCACACCCTTTTAATGGCTCTGTTTCAGCTGTAAGTTTAATTCGGTACCCCTGCTTCTCCCACCAGCGAGCAATAATTCTCCTTGCCATTAATGAGAAAACAGAAAAGGTCCTGGCTCACTGCTGGGCAGAGCTCTCCCAGCAGATGCAGAAAGACCCTAAACGACCCACATTCACCCCCAAAACAGGAGCTCATCTAAGTTCTGAATCAAATCCAAGCCCAAGTGGTGTGGACATTATGAAAGAGTAGAGTCTAGTTTGGGTCCTCACTGCTGCAATTCTTGACCATCCTTGTGGATTGACACCTGCTTCTTTAACCCCCTTTGAAACCCTACCCAACCCCTGCGGGAAACCAGGGTGCCAGGGATCAAGCCCATTACCATGAGGGATCCCGATGCCAGCCACTCTCTGTGAAATACTTTCAGGTTACAAATGAAAAGCACTTTAAACTCCATCGTATATTTCTAAGTTAAAGGCCCAAAAGAGATCTGCCTTGTCCTGTGTCTTCTTTCAGCTCCAACATGCTCTTCATTTGTGCTAAAGGACGTTCACTCAGAGCCTGGGGGGAGATGTACCAGAAAACATGTTACCAGAAAAGAACTAGTAAATAACAAGAAGCGTGGAGCAAATACTTCAGCGGGCTCCAAGGTTGAGTAGGCTGACCTGAGGGCTGAGCAGTGAACATATGTCTCCATCTCTATTCACATATCAGCCCAACGGGATCTAGTACTTACTGTTCTGGAATAATTCTAAGCCTGATTTCAGGTGTGGTGTGATGTGGGAAGGAGCTGGTGATCAGATGTGATACAAACCTTAGCCTGTGGTGCTCTGTTTGGTCTCCCTGATATCACTTCTGCCCCACTACCCTAAGGTTAAATAAAAGTCAGGATAAGGCAATTGTCGGTTGCAAAAGGGGAAAGGCAACATTTAGTGGGTGTTGTCTGTTAGCTTCTCTCACACAAACGTCAGCAGCATCCACACATACTCACATATGCACACAGAGCATCTACTTAAAAGGTGGGAGTACTGTGAAAAGGTCAGCAACTTGTACTCACTTTCTGCTCTCAAGACCACAGAAGAAAAACAGCTCTGCAAGTCCACCCCCTGCCCCAGAGCAGGGTCAGTATTTGTACAAACTTTCCCTAATGATTGTCCTACTGTTCTGGAAAAACCTGTGGTGCTGGCAATTCCGGCGGTATTCCTAGACCATCTATTCCTGACCTCACATACATTTTCCTCAGCTTAAAAACATGTCCTAGTGATTAGCTTAAGTCTCCTTTACTGCAATTTAAGCTCAATACTCCTTTTTATACCCTCAGTAGAAAAGAAGACTGTTTAATTTCCTCTCTCTGGAAAGCAATTTCCTATATATTAAAAGACCGTTTTCCTACTGCTTCCCTCTAGGCCCAGCCTTCTTTAGCCCAAACAACAATAAATCCTCCTGTCTTCCCTCACAGGTCGTGTTTTCTAGACCTGAGGTAATTTTTGTCCCTCTCCTCTGCTTTCCCACCAAATAGGCTGTGTCTTTATTCACATGGAGCAAACAATATCAGCTGCAGTGTTTCAGCAAGGCTGTTCCACCACAGAGCAGACCATGGCCTCCCATGTTACACACCTCTTTTTTAGAGCCTGTTATGACATTTGATGTCTGCTTGTTTTTCTTTTCTTTGTTGTTGTTGTTGTTGTTTGGTTGTTTTTTGTGGCAGTATGGCATTGACAGAATATGCATAAGGATCTTCAGATCTTACTGGATGGGGCAAATAGTTCATACATTAAGAGGAAGAGGTGACAAAGTATTGAGACCACGTAGAAAAAAAGGCAGAGCTTGCAGACTTTTTTCTTGATCTGGGGAAATTATTATTTCTTTGTACATTTTTCAGGCACAAATGGAAACCATCGTGTTGTATTTTGAACATTGCATTGTATTTTGGACTTTTAAAGTCAGGGAGAGATTGACAACATTAAAGAGAAACTCATGGAAGAACAACAAAAATGGTTAAGACGTAAGAGAGAGAGAAAAATTAAAAAGAAAGTAATTCTCTATAATTTAATCAAGTGATAATTTCAGGAGAGGATTAAAGGCTTAAACAAGCCTTGAAGACGGAAACACAAGCAATGCAATGGTTTAGAGTATTAAAGGACAGCAAGCAGATGGTCATAGGAGAATGCACTGACATGAAATTAATGAAAATACCACTTCAGAGTAACCTGGGAGAGTGGGATTTTCTAGGCAGTGAAATAATGTCCAGAAAAAGCAACAGAAACCCCACTGCTTGCAGTTTGAAGCCAGACTGGACACAAGAAATAGTCAGTGGACAGAAAAGGAAAGGTCACTGGAGCAATTAGAGTTGAATCATTTCCTCTAGTGTCTACCATTCCTGTTTTCACAGGAAAAAAATACTGATTATGTGTATTCCAACAGAAAGGCCTCCCTATTTTGTCTTCAACTGATAGGAAGTTCATGCAAGAGATTTTGGGGATGTCTTGATAAGCAAGGAGACTAATCTGTAGCCCTAGAGCAAGAATCCCTCTTCTGACTTTGGTTGAATTAGGAAAAACCCAAAGAAAATTACCTCATGAGGCAGAAAACCTCCTAAGGCAGATGGCAGCTTTTGTGCTATGTCTAATCTTGTCACAGACAAGAAGAATTTGCTACTGATACATCAGCAGCTGAGTAGAGCAAATGTGACAGCAAGGAGGCAGGTGAATTTTGTTCTCTCTTTTTGCTGAATCATTTATTTCCTGTAAGCCGCATTTTCTGGGATGCCAAAATTCAAACTGAATTTGCTAAATAATTTCATGTGAAATGAGACTAAGGGGAAAGAGGCCGTGTCAGTAGGGAGACAAGTGGTACACTTCCAGTTCTTATTTCTAAGTTCACCTCCTAAATGGGACAGTAAGGAAAGCTGGGGTGCACAAGTGCTGCAGCAGGAGCAGGCAGCCACCCTGCTTCCCCAACAGCATCCTCTTGGCCCAGACATAGCATCAACCTCCAGTACAGAGGGAGTTCGAACCCACATTGTTTCCACTCCCAAGGAGAAGGGCTTAGTCACCAGACTGAGGTACTCTGAACTAGGCTACTGCCAGTCTTTCCGGCTGAGGTTGTCCCACTTTGCACCGACACACAGAAGAGGAGAAAAATAAACGTTTTTGTCACTTGGCCCTCTGGTGACAAAGTTCTCAGCAGCAATGGGAACATTAAGTATCCTTGCTTTCTCACAGCTGGCTCTTGTGCTTGCACCATCACATTGTGAACCAGGGCAGGGAAATAGTACCTTGGCCTAAAAATAACCTGCCAAAAGAGAAGCTGTGCTTTTAAAGTCCCATAGATTTTTTGTTGTGCTTCAAAATCCAGCTGCCCAAAGACCTCTGCCATCACAATCAGGAACAGGGGGAAAATGATGGCAGAAGATGGATATAAGACTCTACTAAAGATATGGGGAAAGAGATATTGCTGTATCACCACTCAGGAAAAGATGTTCAACCATGGGAATGATGAGGGAAAGTTATAGGAACCCAGAAAATGTGATGACAGGAAAGTGAATGATCCAGTAGGCAGGTATGAAAAGAGAAGGTTTTGTCCCCTCACACCAACAGCCCTGATGGTGTGGGCTGGTGGAAAAGGGTGATGGATTTTACAGGCAATTAGGTATTACACATTTATATTCCTCTTACAGCTGAGCAAATGGTCTAGCTTTCTTCCAGCTTCTACCAATCTTCTACCAAAATTCAGTGTGACCCTCCCCCCAGTCAAGTAAAATGCTTTTTTGGTAAAAGTGATGAGGAAAATTAGTGTTTCCTGAGGAAAACCCTAGTCCATTACTTCGTGCTATATTTATATATATGCAGGCTCACATGCATACTCCTCATCTCCTGACCTGCAGTTAAGACTGAATTACAAGTCACAGGGTGGCAGCCCTTCAGGGACAGGCCAAGCCAGTGCTGTATTAAACCGGAGCACAGAGCACCCTGAGCCTGACCTGTCAAGTGTTATCACACTCATCTTCACAGGGAAAGGCAAGGCTTCATAACTCACATCAGGGGGCAGCTCTCAGGTCCTGTACGTCTATGCCCTGAGCAAGTAAGCTGGTTTAGTTTTTGTCACAGGTGTTTTATTTTTTTGGCAAGAACTGCTGGCGTAAAATGCTGTTAGTGCATCAGCAGGCTTCTCACTCCCTCCTTTTCACATCAATCAGAGAGTCTCTGTGGACCCAGGCTGCCTTGCCATGCATCTCGGCACAGGAACAGTGGGTTCTTTCCCTTTGCATTCCTCATCCCTGTTGTGAATGAGCAGCCAGGTTGTTCTCCTGTGCCCTGCAGGAAGGCAGGGGACAGGAGCACTGAACCCCACCGTGAGGAAGAGAAGCTCGAGGTGTTGCAGAACAAGGGGGTCAGTGAAGCCATATCCTTCATTATGCCTGGATTTGTAATCAAGGCTGATTCCAGACAGTAGAGTTAATCCATGCTCCCCGAATCTCAGCTGGAAGAAAATGGATTAGCTTTACTGACTTCACTGAAGCCATGGCAATTTACCCCGGCTGAGCCTCTGATTCTTATCCTGGCCATCAGTTACTGTGTGTGTTTCAGCATACGGCACAAAAGCACCATTTTTCGAGCTGACCGGGCATCGAACATGGCTCTTCTGCTGGAGGGAAGCAGAAGAGACGGACCCAGGCAGTACGATTTCAATGCCCTGTGAGAAACAGGGGGAAAAGAAAACCCCATGTAACCTCATGTGTAAAACACCCCCCACCTCCCACCGCAGTATCAGCAGCTGAGGCAGCTTTCCTACCAGCACAGAAGGCAGCTCCCTTGGTGAGGGCAAGCCAGCATAGATCCTGGCAAAGAGATGATAAACAGTATTGCAGGGAACACTGCAGGGAACATAGGAGGTTGTAAATTAAGGTCTTCCTAATTAGAAAGCGGTCAGAAGCACACAGGCACACACAGATTCCTGGCCTGGGGTAAGCTGCTCTTTACAGGTTGCAGTAACATTAAAAAGCAAACCATAACACAGGAGATGGTGAAGGACAGAGCAGTGGATGAGGCAGAACGTGCTTGTGTGGCACTGCCAGCTGCAGAAAGCCATGAGTAAGGGCCAGGGAAGAGGCCAGAGGCAGAAAAACACAGTCATATAATGGCGAGGGCTTTTGAAACTGCAGGGGCAATTCTGAACTGTGACCAAAGATTAACAGGAAATGAGAAAAGATGTCAGGATATGTGTAAAGTGTTGGAACACTGTGTCTAGAAGGTCCACGTGGTTGGGACGCTGTGAAATAGAAATGTGTGACCGTCAGGTCAGAAAATTTACAGTCTGAAAGATCTCAGCAGAGTACATCCCTGTAGCAAATGACAAAGGCGTGGAATTATGAAGATCCTACAGTTCCTAGCTGGTAGTTCAGTGCTAAACCAAACTCAAAATCCCCGGGGAAACAGAACCACACACCTCTGTGGGATTTAAAAAATACAAAAGTGGCAATTTCAGCTGCAAGGGCGAAGATGTTTTCTGGGATGTGCAGACACTAGATGTTCCAGTGCAGAAAGAACTGTCCTCCCTAGACAGTCCTTCTTGGGCATGCTGTGGCAAGGGAATTACTCTGATGGTGCACCCTTTCCACGTCACACCTCACATTCAGCCCTTCTGAGATGCAGATGCAAAGAGAAGAGAGTAAAGGAAAATTTCTCAAGGGAACTGGCAGGGATCCTGCAACATAAAACTGGCTTGGATAAAGTATTCAAAAGTGTTTGATAGGAAAAGACCAAATAGGACCCAATAATATTCTCTTAATGAGGCAATTTAACTGCCTGTAATTCTGTGTCCTGTGCACTGTGCTCTCCCAGCATAGAAGTTCAAAGGGATGTCACAACAGGCCCTCAAAGGAGGGGTTTTTAATGAGTGGGATTTCTTAGACTCAGTATGGGGCAGATATGCTGAAGAGAAGAGGAAAAGGAAAATGTAAGATACACTGGAAAATTGGTCATCAAGCTGAATAAGTCACTGAGCCCTATTGCTGCTTACTGCAGCACTAAATTCAGTGACGTTCTCCCATAGGCCGTGGTCAGTTCTGGTTCAAGAGTGGATGCGATCCAAATTTAGTTTGACATCTTAAGCAAAGGGACTTTGGAGGGTTTCATCTGTTCAGCTCTCCCATGAGCAAATGTTTCCACACTGTGAAAAGACAATAAGGCTTTTCCAGTGTTACTTGAAGGGAAGACCTGGATTCAATTAACTGGCAGAGAAAATGCTCTCTCTCTCTCTCTCTCTTACTCGCTCGCTCTTTCTCTCTCCCTCTCTTTCCTATTTCCTTAAGACAGTGTCTGTCCTTACACATGAAGGTCATCCATAGAATGAGTCAGGGGGAAGGTACAGAGCAAGGGAGGCTCATGCTGTGGTGGCTGCCACCCCAGTAACCTCCGCAAACACAAACATCAATTGTGCGGAGAACAGTAACTGCTTTAAATAGGTTAAAAAATAAAGCCTGGTTATTTAATTTAACGCGCATGCTAGGTGGGTCAATATCTATCACTCTGTCCCCATCCTTCTTTCCCACCCCTCAGGTCTCTAAGGGCAGAGGTTTAAGTCCTAGCTGAGAAAACAGGGCATGCTTCATTTAGTAGCACCGCAGCAGGGCTGCTGGGGAAGTCATGCTTCTGATGAGACATTAATTCAAGGTAAACACTAATCTCATGGACATCACTGCTTAAGAAGCACAGGAAGAAAAAAAAACCCAACATTTTCATGGCTATTGTGTTTGACCCCTCACTACAGTATGATTCCAAATATATGTGGAATAAAGGGATAAAGTTTTCTGCCTTCTTGTACTTTTTTTTTAATCATTTGCTCTACGGGATGTTTATTGTGAAGAAAGGGGTTCTGTTAAACAAAATCTTCTTCAACAAGAGCAAGTAGATATTATCCCAAGACCTTAATTAGTATCCAAGCCACAAGACCATCCTCTCTACTTCTTTGCACCCCTTACTCCATTCCTCCTTTCCCTACAACCTCCTCTTGCCTTCCACTGCCCCAGCACACATGTGCCCCCCAAACCCCATGGCTCAAGTATCATCAGCCATTTTTCCTAGTTGATGATTTCAAATCCCATTAGAAGGTCTGCAGCTCAGGTCTGGCTAAACCTGCACAACTGCACAACAACTTACTTCTTTTAGGGTCAAGAAACAGCACAGAAGACAGCTGCAGTGCTTTGGCCTATTCTTTCTTCTTTCCCAGCCAGCCCCCAGGCCCTCTCCATGCATAGGCATGATTTTCTCTCTTTGAAATAATCATGATGCACCTGGTAATTGCTGGAATTCCTGAGAGTAATGGCTTAACAATAATTATCTCTTTTTTCTGTGCTTTACACTAATTCTTGTTTAATAAAATTGCTGCTCTGTGAGAGAGACTGAGATGTCCCAAAGACCAACAAGGAAGAAAAGTATTTAGTGCCATCAATGTCCTTACAGAGGCTTTATCACTTTCTTTAGGTGTGAGCAAAGAAAGCAGAGGCTAGCAGGTTAGATACTGTCTGGGTAAATAAACAACAAATTACTTGGGTTGTCCTCTCCAGTTTCCCTTGTTTTCTGTAAAAAACAAAAAAAAACAAGACCAAAACAAACAAAAATCAAAAACAAAAAAAGCCCAACAAAAAACCCACACAAACAAAAATAATACCCCAAACCAAACAGTAATTCAGTCCTATTTTTATGTTTGATTAGAGTTCTCAGGCAAGAAATCACATTCACCAAATTCTGTAACTTATCATGCCAAAAGTAGAGATGAAAACATTGCAATATTTAGTCCTAGATCCAAGGGACTCTTCCAATAGCCTTTGCTGTCCTTGGTGTGGTTCTCCTCTCACTTTGATGCCAACAGGTGTCATGGTCAAAATGTGCTATGCAGACCATGATTACTAGAACCAGCACCTCTGCACTGGGAAGGAGGGATCTGTGGGTTCACAGTGGGGTGAAGAAATCAAATCCAAACCCAGTTTGTTCCTTGGGAATGGCTGCAAGATGAAGGCAGGCTACCACACAGGGTCCCATCTCTGAACAGATATGTGTGCAGTGACAGGGCACAGGCCCTGCTCTGGAATCATATGGGACAAAGGCTCATGTGTGACTGCACAGGCCCGGCCCAGGCACAGCTGCAGCCTCTCACAAGCACCTTCCCAATGATGGGCACTTCCTTCTAAGGAGGTGGGAGGAAAGGCCACTTCCCCTCATTCTCCCTCCACCATGTGGAATTAACAGACTATGCTAAAGCCAAAGCTACTGATTTCATTAGATTTACACTAGGGATGAGTTTCTCTCTGCATACCAAGCAAGCCATTGTACATATTTAAAAGTTTCTTCTGAGTAAGTCTCTTGAATTACCTCCACAACTCCCCATCTCCCTAAACTCCTTGGATAAGCTGTATTAACCTTTGAAGAGCCTTAGACTTGCTCTTGGAGCCCCTCCATCTGGCTTTCATCACCTTCCAGCCTCACAAACTGCTCATGCAGACACCCTGCACTGGCTATTTCCCAAGTCTCAAGATTCCTCTCCTTGAAACCTTGCAGATACCACAGGTTCATTCATTTCCTGAGAGCCTCTCTCTGCAGGAGCCCTTACAGCTCACACCTTAATTCAGCCCTATTTTTCCCTTTTAACTTTTCCTGCAGGGGACCTTCATCTGTACACTGCAGGAACTCTGAGATATCTTTCTCCATCCTGGACCTCTCCAGAGTTTTCATTTTCGTGTCTTTGTCCCCCAACACCTCTTTAAGGTTGGTTTACGTTCATCAGGCTCCATGCCAAAATCTTCTCCATGACTTGTGTTACTAACTTACCCTTGCTAATAAGGCTTCTGTCCTTATGTCACCTAAGCCAGACACACAAGTGTCACCCTGGACACTCCCAGTGTAGAATGGGACTGATTTCTTTAGCAGTATCCTTTATCCTTTGTATCTGCCACTTTTAAATCCTTCTCATACCCACTGTTATTTGCAGTTAAGTTATCTCCCACCTTCATGGTGAATTTGTAATTTTTTCCATCCTTCAGTCATCCCAGTTTCTCTGAAGGTCTGCTCCATGACATCCAACCATGTCCTACCAGTGCAAGATGGTGTCTAGAAGAACCAGGATGTCAGGCAGGAGAGAGCCTGGTGCAATTCTGTGACAAGCTGGAAAAACCACGGAGAAAGTTCATTAAACTCCTGAGAAGTCCAGGGAGATTTAAACATCTCTCTGGTGACTCCTCTGGCCTGACTGAACAGTCAGACATTTAACTCAGGAAAAGCACTGACCAGTTACCTTTGGGTCCATGCCCAGGTCCCTCAGGACAGGGGTTGGCTGGATGCAGATCCAGGGATACCCACATGTAGAATTCACATGCCTCCTCATTTTTACGTGCCTCTGTCTGAGAAGGATACTATGAAATGATTTTTGCTTGATTATTTTGTGCTAAAGAAATCTTTTCTGCCAGGTTTGCAAGAGCAAACTTAACATACACACCCCGACCCTACAGTTATCCATCCCTTAGAGACTAATGTGCCTTTCAGACATTATGTGTATCGGTGCCTGACTTTGTATAGATAACAGGAGAGTGGACTGAATGTGAGCAAGAGCGTTTTCAGCCAGATCAGCATGACCTGGACCTGTTCCCCCCATGCCTGTGCAGGCGTGCTCTCGAAAGCAAAAGCGCGGGCCGCTTAAGTGTCCCCTCTCTCATCTCAGAGCAGGCACAGCCACGCTCCGCTTCGCGTCTCCTCTCCTGGCAGTTTCTCTCCCATTCACATTCGTAGCCATGCCCACGGACACACTCTCTGCACACAGATCCGCTCCTTTTCTCACAGGCACACCCACTCCCTCACATGCGCTCTGCCTTTGTCTTGCCTTTCACAGCCACTGCCGCTCTTCATCTCAAAACTACCACACCCCACCCCCCCCC
>VXAY01002774.1:2307227-2348004 GCA_013399855.1 Oxyruncus cristatus
TTTTTTTTTTTGTGATCAGCCACGGGAAGGCAGAGACTGGGGTCGCCTTACGGTGCAGACGCTGTGCCCGTGGTGAGGCGGTCCAGAGCACTTTTAGCCTACAGAATAGCAGCAGATCCTTCGGTGAAGGATCAGGATCGCCGTTCATTAGGAGACTAATAAAACAGCCTGAAAGCTTCGTCACCGCACTGCAGCAAGGAGTGAGCAAAATGGGGCTTCGGAGCCCTTTTCCACTACGAGAGAAAAATCGTGCCGGCATTGCCTCCCAAGGGCTGCGGATGCGGTTGCCGTAGCAACGCTACATCTGAGTCAGAACTATTAAGGATCACCATGGCAACAAGTGTCTCACTTGCCATTTCCAGAGAGCTGACTGGGTTTGGACTGGAACCATCACACCACAGGAAAAGGGGCAGGGTGGGAACGATCGTCCTGCGAGTCCTGGGCGGGGATAACTGCTCTGAGCCCCCCGGACCACGCTCACTTCGGGGTACACCCCCCCTACAGCCCGAGCTCCCCGTCCCGCCATCACCAGGTTCGATGGAGCCACACCGTATGTGCAATGGCCTCTGCACTCGAATTCGAACGTGCTGGTGTCGTGCCCCACGCCAGCCCCCCAGATGAGGCAGAGGCAGGGGTCAGGGCGGTGAGATGACCCTCCCTGCAAAGCCTCGCGGATAAGCAGGTTTTTTAACCCGTAAACTCCAGACAAAGGAGGAGACAAAGCTCCCTGTTGTTTGCCGGCTCTCACCCTCCCCTCCGCGCAGGAGCCTTCATGCTCCTGTGAATATTGAGCAGAGAGAGAAGCCCGGAGGGATTTGCATTTCACGCTTGCCAGCAAATGAGCAACAGGAAGATCACACCGAGACCCCGGCACGGTGCTATTACCAATATGTGCACTAGTCATACACTCACTGCAAAGCCTGGAATTGCTCCTTTCTCTCTCTCCTCCTCCGTGGAGAGGGAGCAGGCGCTGTCTTTGTGGTCACAGCGTCACCGTGGTTTGAAGCCAAGTGCCCTGGGTCCTGCATTCACAAGGGCTGCCGAGGCCGGGGGGTGGCAGATTGATGGTGTGGCAGAGCAGACCTCCTCCGTGCGTGCCGTGCCGTGCCGTGCAGTCAGACACACGTGCATGTGCAGGGAATGGCTCTGCATCTCGCACAGCGAGGGGGCTGTCACTGCTGCACAGACTGGCGACTCAGGCTCGTGCAGGCAGCATGTAGAGGTGCTCTGGAAACGCACACAGAGCTTTTAGCACCACCATATTTCCCTGTGGGATGCAGGGTGAGAGGGCACAGACTCTGGCCTGCAGGTGAGGAAAGAAAGCATCCCCGAGACATTTATGAGTAGTTCTTTTCCCAACCACGGCCAAAGTGATTCTCACCACTCTCCTGCTGTAAGACCATCTGAGATGCCAGCAACACAGCTCTGACAGAAAATACGTGAAATTCTCAAGTTTCTTAGTCCATTCAAGGCATTCAGCACCTCTAAGTCCCTGGTCTTTGCCTACCTGCCTTTCTTTCTCAGCGCTCAGTCTCTGCCCTACCCTCCACACAAACACAAACCCCCCACAAATGGCGTCTTTACATCAGGGAGTGCTTGTTTGAAAATATGCTCATTTTGGAATAGATCACCTTCAAGGCAGAGGAGGCACAGTTTTACGTGATAAGGTCTGCCCGGGCGTATGGGGTCTCCTGCCTGTTCATTAGGCTGGTAGGAGTGCCTGCATGCTCCCACATCCCTCTGGCCTGTGTTCAGGACGTCTGTTGATAAAGTCTGCTTTTAAAGTCTGCATCCCTCAGAAACCATCCAATCCAGAAGTGTCAGAGCCAGACATGTCAGCGGGTCCCTAATGACTGGGACTGTGGCACGTCATCTTTCGCTCTGTTCTGAGCCAGGGGGACAAACACAGCCCAGGATGTAGAATACTGCTTTTTATGGGACCAGGGTTTGTGATCCAGGCACCCCTTATGTCACTTTTTCCTCATGACTTAGACAGCTCTGGCAGGTTCAATGATCTCTCTCTTCTGTTACCAGAAAAGAGCACTGATACTCTTCACCCCTTCCTCTTACTCCTCCTTGCATCATCCTACGTCTCTGAGTTTTGATGCATCACCCTGCCAGTGGCTATGGCACACCACTGACACCTAACAGGCTCAGATAAACCTGCTCCACTAGATGGGCACTTTTTTTGTTATTTGTTGTTTTGGGGGGGGTTGGTGTTCTGGTTTTTGTTTGGTTCGTTTGTTTGTTTGTTGTGAAAACATCATGTTTCAGGAAACAGGAGGCAGAATGACATGCTTGTTGCTCCCTGTTTGTCACTACTGAACCTGCCTTTACCTTTGAGCTCTTTCAAGCTGAGTGGTAAGGCAGCTCCCTGCTGGCAGCCCTCTTGCCTGGAGCTGTTGCAATTTGAGTGAGGTATCTTTTGAGATATATTCATGCTGTGGTAACTAAATTAACAGGGCACTGGCAAAGCCATAGCTGCTGTGGATCAGAGCATTTGTTGGAAGGATCAGTAACAAACACTCTCCTGCAAACAGGTAGACTCCCCTTCCACTTGGGACTTTGAAAATGGGTGAGTAGGGAGCATTTGCACTCACAGTTGGCATCTGAAATAAATACGAAGCAGATTTTAAAGGTCCTTGAAAGACTGCTGCCTGCTTTGCTCAAAACAAGCTATAGGAAGAAGCAAGGTGAGGGTCGTGGTAGCCAGGGCACAGGGGATTCCCATCTTCCCCACCATTTGACTACGTGTTTCTTCAGTTCCATGGGCCAGACCAAGCTGAGTGAAAGTTGCCAACTGCTTTTCCCTGAAATAATGGGAGTTACTTCTGAAAAAGAAATGCCATTGTAAAGCTTTCCTCCACTCTCCTGTCTCCAAAAAGATGATTAGCTCCTGGTTCTTTCTATTTCCTTATTTTTCATAACCTTTTTTTTTCTGAAAAAGATATTTGTTTTTCTCTTAGAAAATGGAGGGAAATGAAGAGTACTGGTGAAAAGACAATGCCTTGTTCTTGCCCCCAGCAGCAGTGCCATCCTGCTGCCAGGGAGTGAGCAGGGACCTGCCCCATCCCTTCTATTTTTATAGTCATGATGGCAGAGCTCTAGGCTTGAATTAGGAGTTTCCAGTCCTTCCCCATCCAGCTTTGTCACATTAATTCATTCATTTTTTCATTAATAGATGGCATGCACACCACTGGCAGTAGGGCTGAAGCATTCCAGAGACATGCTGATACTTGGTTTTAGTTTTGTTTTAAAAAAGCCCACACCAAAATCTCTGCCTCAAAAAACCAAGAAAATAAAAAGCCTTATGATGAGATTTTTCGAAGTAAATAGGTCAGCATATTAACAAGTGGATCTGAGGTTCCTAAGTCACTTAAGAAAATTTTATTTCTTCACAAATAACTTTTCCTTCAGAAGGGCAGATGGGGGAGGTGCTTTCAGGGTAAGGAAGATTTTTTTTTCCTTAAACAGTGTGGTGACCTGACCTGCAGTGGACACCAGATGCCCACCAAAGTCACTCTGTCATTCCCCTCCTCAGCTGGACGGGGGCGGGGGGGAATACAACAAAGGGTTGTGGGTTGAGATAAGGATGGGTAGGGATCACTTACCAATTGCTGTCACCGGCGAAACAGACTCGACTTGGGGAAAATAAATTTAATTTATTACCAAACAAATCAGAGTAAAGAAATGAGAAATAAAATAGAACCATAGAACACCTCAATTTCACTCATGATTTTCTCTCCACAGTGGTGCAGAGGTATGGGAATGGGGGTTGCAGTTGGTTCATCATACATTGTCTCTCCTCCTCCTTCCTCCTCAGGGGGAGGACTCCTGACGTTATCACCCTCCTACTGTAGAGTCCCTCCCATGGGAGACAGTCCTTCATGAACTTCTCCAGCATGAGTCCGTCCCACAGGCTGAAGTTCTTCACAAACTGCTCCAGCATGGGTCCCTTCTACCAGGTGCAGTCCTTCAGGAACAGCCCACTCCACTTTGGGTCCCCCACGGAGTCACAAGTCCTGCCAGCAAACCTGTTCCAGAATGGGCTCCTGTCTCCATGGTGCCTCAGGTTCTGCCAGGAGCCTGCCCCAGCATGGGTTTCCCATGGGGTCACGGTGTCCTTTGGGCATCCACCTATTCCAACATGGAGTCCTCCATGGGTTGCAGGTGAATCTCTGGTCCACCTGGGAAGGCCACGGCCTGCAGGGAAATCTCTGTTCCAGCACCTGGAGCACCTTCTCACCCCTCTCATTTACTGTCCTGGGTTTCTGCAGAATTGTTTCTCTCACATATTCTCACTCCTCTTTCCTGGATGCTGTTGTACAGCCGTTTTTTCACCACTCTTGAATATGTTATCCCAGAGGCACTACCTCTATCAGTGATGAGCTCAGCTTTGACTGGTGGTGGGTCCATCTTGGTGCTGCTGGCATGGGTTATATTGGACACAGGAGAAGCTTCTAGCATCTCCTCACAGAAGCCATGCCTGTAGCCCTCCTACTACCAAAGCTTTGCCACACAAACCCAATACAAACAACTACTTGTGGTACCATTAGTCCTCAGAGTGAACCCGCCTATTTAGTTGATCAAGGCCATTCACAATCCACTTTTTGTCCGAGATTTCATTTCTGGTAATCTTTCTACTGACAGCTCTGTGTCCAGCAGTAGCACAAAAGGCTATTCACGTAATTCTTTAAAGATCAGTGCATACTTGCTGACGTAACAGACCTATAAAACACCATCTTCTTCCATTTTAATATGAGGAAGAAAAGACCAAGCTCTACTCAAAGTCTCAAATTACTTCCTGATGGATTTAAGGCCAAGCAGCAGGTGACAGATTTAAGGCCAAGCAGCAGGATTCACCCTTTTCGTCTCCTCAGACAAAAAGAAGAAATCGGGGTCAAACAGCTACTGACTGTAGACCCTCTGCTGATCCTCTGCTGCAGGTAGCTGTGGCCACATGCATGAGCCCAGGGCATGTGCCAGGGCAGTGCTGCTTTGTGCAGACGTTTTTAATATTGATACAAATATGTGGCAACTTACCATCCTCTAATGACAGAATGAGGCTATTCTCACTTCTGAGTCACCTGTTTTTTCACATATATTCCCCATGTGTTTGTTGTCTTGTATTAGAGGAATAACAGCATACCCGCTGGCCAGAAAGCTAAGTGCCTCAAAATAGCACTGAGACTGATCTGCCTTACTCAGTGCCTGCTGCTCCTTCAGTTGATCCCAGATGCTTTTGATGAGCTGGAAAACATTGGATTGTGTCTAGGAGTACAGTTGTCTCCCACCAGGTTTGGTATCTGGATCCAGACTGCAAGGGCACAGTGGGCTGGGACACTAGGCATGGCACTTCATCTCCCCTGCTTTCAGCTGGTTCATCCCATGTATGTTTGCCTCGCTCAGCTCCAGAGAAGAAATTAAATACCACAGGGACCAGCTGGCATTCTCCCACTCCTCCAAGGACACAGCCACTACACAAGCAATTTCGTGTACCCACACAGGGACTGAAGGAGCTGCACAGAGGCTCTGTGCCATGGCTTGGCCCTCTTCGCATCTCTGAAGCTCATCTTACCTTCAGCTTCTGCTCAGTCAAAGGACAACTTTATAGGGACATGGAATAACTGTAGCACAAGCCCAAGCCAGCTGAGTAGACCTGACTCAGGTCCGTCCTCTTCTCTCTTCAGTTCATGATGAGCCCTATGGAAAACTCCTTTGACACAGGGATGCTCCTGCCCTCTGTTTGGACTCCAAGGAGGCTGTTACCAGTTCCAGAATTCCCATGTACAGGGATCCCTGCACATAAGTTTCTCAAACTGGACCCTTGGGACTACAATGAATCATGACTATTGGGTGTCAGATTCTTTTTCTATGCAGGAAGAGAGAGTCCAAAAAAAAGTCCTGACTGGTGGATATTTTTCGCTGCTGTGGCTGAGTCCTTGTTAAGTATTGACTAAAGCAAGCAAGCTGGAGGATTTTCAAAGGATTTTCCATTCATATCGGCACACAAAAGCTTTATTACCAGTCCCAATGCTGGAAAATCATGTCAGGCCATATCAAAATCATGACAGTGGTTTAAAGCATGAGTTTAAAAATAGATATGTTAGCTTATTATTATTTGCTTTATGGTTTCTGAATCATTAGGTTAAACTGGCATCAAGTTCTTAGTGTTCTGCCATATCTAAAGCTCTAAAAACTCACTCTAAAAATATTAATGAAACCTCTGAGGTCCCCAACTAGTCATACTCCTCTAGAATATGAATCTTTGTCAAAAAAAAAGCAACATACACTGTCATAAGAACCCTGATAAAGACATGAGAACTGCCAACTTCTTTTTTCTCCTCAAGTGTTTAAAATATATGTTTTATCTGCTCATGTCTGTCAGCAAAAAATACAACGCTGTGACTAAACAGCACAAAGGCCAGGTTTACTTTCAGAAGAAAGTAACACTTCCAGTTATTTAGGTGTTGGCAGAGAGCCCAAAGGTGCTGCTGATAGCCCTGCTATCAATAAACCTCCAAGCTAATGTATTGTCTACACACTGCCTGGTATCCCTCTTTTTAATATACCCACTGGATCATGACCCAGAGTGCCTATACTTGGTACTAGGTGAGCTGTATGCAGATCCAGAAGCAGCACAGCCCCTCATAATAGAATCATAGCATAGTTTGGGTTGGAAAGGACCTTAAAGATCATCTAGTTCCAACCTCCCTGCCATGGGCAGGGGCACCTTCCACTAGACCAGGCTGTTCAAAGCCTCATCCAACCTGACCAAATGCTACAGCCCTCACATTTTAGGGACCCATACCAACATGTCCAGGGACTGCTGCATCGTGCCCAGAAGAGCCATCAGTCCTCTGGCACCAGCCTGGGGATCGTTCGCCCTTGGCTGTATCCTGCTTTGCGAACCCACAGCGTTGTAGGGTGGAGGCTGCACTGTGCCTGCACCTCTGGCTGTATTTGAAGGATGATTGCCTTTGGGCAGGGGCCTTCCAGCCTGCCAGTCACAGCAACCACAGGGATTTGTTAAGTGCCAGCAGCAGCCTGTGCAGGACCTCCTGCTCCCAAATCACTACGGAAGGGCAGTGGTTTCAGTCAAGAGGCAAAGTGGCAACCTGTGCAGTACCACGGGGTAGCACTGGGCCCTGCCTGGGGCTGGGAAGAGGCAAGGACCCACGTGCCAGCCTGTGGATGGCTGTCTGCACCCGGTCAGAGCAGAAGACCTGATGCCCTTACCGACAAAGTGATGCCCAGGGATGCTGCCTAGCCACCACCACCCTCCTTTATGGCACGCAAGCCAGAGCTGATACAGCAGCACAGTTTTAAGGCATCAGATCAGTATTTGATCAGACCAAGGAGCATTTTCTTCCACTCTCCATCACTCCTTATGTCCTTGAGCCACTCATACATGACTTTCTTACAAACATCCCTGGATACCATCCTTTCCCATAAGACTGGACAAAAGTCACATACAGATACATCATAATGGCATGGAGGTAAGGGAAGGAGGCTGAGGAATGAAAGGAGACACAGAGACATAGGGATGGTGGGCACCAAGCAGTGACTTTGGGAGTCTATCTGCAGCATTTCTGGCTGTCAAGCCCAGAGGGTTGAATGAGACTCAGGCAAGCCCCCAAAGCAAAAACATCATAGTGACAGTGGTAGATATTTCAAAAGGAAAGAGGGAAAGCAGATTTCAGCTTGGTGTCAGTGCAGACACAGAACTCTGTCTCTCGTGTGGCCACGGACACCCATGCAGACGTTGTAAACCCTGGGTATACTCCTTGGCTGGCTGCTGTCTTCATTCTGTCTCACTCCTGGGGGACTGAAGCCCACCAGTGTAAATTGGGTTTTCAGCCCTTACCTCATATCGGGCTGTGGTTGGGTCACCCTGTCCTTTGTGTATGTTGCCTCCTCCAGGCTGGATGTATCCCATTCAGAATGCCTCAGGCAGTAGCCTCCCTGCCACCACCCCTCCTGGCAGAGCAACCCTGAGGAAGGATGGCCTGGCGTTTTCTGTAGCAGGATGCTGTCCCCAGCAGATGTCAGGCTCACACCTCAGTCTTGAGGGGACATTTCAGAGCTCGGGCTCAAAAACCAGGCTCACAGTTACCTCATGATCACACAACTTTTTTGCAAAGTGTGGAAATATTAGTGCATCCAGATGTGCCAGGCACTTGCTGCTCCTTCAGACCAACCAACACTGGTGCTCAAGCGCTCATCTTTTTTTAAGCTAGTCCTCTTAGCTATTTAAAATAGAAGCAAGTCAGTTTGCCTTTGAAAGGTGGGTCCCATGTCTGAGCGATACCATGCACCCTTTGTTGGCTTCCTGGGGCTTGTATGGGCAGAGATCAGAGACCTGCCACTGGGTTTGGTAAATGTGGGTAGAGTGGGCTAGTGAGGAGACTTCAACGGGTGCTGACAGCTGGTGCAGCTAAAGGAAGGACCCCGGGGAACTGGGATATATGAGAAGGGCTGACGCGAGCTGCTAGGGGATGCAAGCACTGGAAAATAAGAAATGCTGAGAGAGCCAGCTGGGGGAGGTTAATAAAGCCTGCCTGTCAGGGGAACTATCTGACAGGCAGACAGCCAGAGGAGGGGAAAAAACAGCTCACTCGAGTCCATGGACCCATAACTGGGTTATGGAGCTATGTAATCCACTTAAGCTCTAAAACTGTCCTGCCTCCCTCCCCCAGCCTTAACTCTCCTCTCCTGTACCTCTAATATTCAGAAATGTTTCCTCGAAGCTTCGCAGGAAGTCTTGACAGTGGTTCAATTTGATTAGCGTTAGCTGCGGAGTTTTCCCAGAGGATGTCGGGAAATACAGAGATACAAACCCCCGAGAAACCTGCAGGGTATTGACAAGCTCATGCACTGTCTGCAGCACAGGAGAGACCTGCTCTGTAAGAGGGGCACGCACACCAGCAGAGAGACAGGGGTGGGGTTTTTTTAACCTGCATTAGGAAATATATGTGGACACTTAATGCAGTTTATTCAAAAACAGCTGTCTTCTCCATTATGTGTCATTTACCCTGAGAGAGATTGGAGAAGCGCAAAATGCAAAAGGCCTCTTAGATCATCTAGCCCATCACCCCACAAATGAAGAATTAATCCCATTAAGGGCCACTGTTGGCTTCGGTGGCTTCAAGATTGGTCCTAATTGCACAAACACAAAGCCATTACAGGACTGCAGTCTGACAGAGAAGCTTTCTTTTTTACAGGGTGTATAATTTCCTTAATTAAAGGGGCTTATCTGCATGCAAATAATTAGAAAAATATTGTCCACTTTTGTTCTCATTTCATTCTGATATCCTGGTGCGCTGGATATAGGCAGGAGGTGAGAATGTGCAAAGATGCGTATGTACTACGAGATCAACAATGCACAGGCATATCAAAAAGACAGGTCCTTGCCCATGAGGGGATTATAATCTAATTTATTATATGGATTGCAGCAGCGCATTACAAGCAAAAAAAAAAAAAGTTCATTTCATAGGAAGGATAAGGAATGTAGCATCAAGGGAGGGGTCCACACTGATTTCCACATGCTTTGGATCAGAAAGCTACAATAGCTGAACGCATTGCAGGCTATGTACACATTTTGTTTGTTCTCTAATAATTAATTTAGAAAGGACATTCAGTCAGTGAGGGGACTGGATGATAAATGTTCCTGAGAGTTGCCTGGAAAAAATGACCAAGAAAGGATTTATGTAACGAGAGGGACAGAGTCCAGAAGGTTGTCTCCTGCAGACAGAGTACAGTGGGAGAAGGTAAGAGGGCAGTAGGAGGAAGAAGGCTGAATGCATTGGCAATGTCAAGAGTGCAACCAGTGATGGACCACAGGATGGAAAAATGTGCAAAGAAGCCCCTTAAGAGAAGATCAATATGGAAGCAAAGTGGAAAACTCAAGCAAGGAATACATAACTGGGGAATCAAGCTATCACTGCTGTTTCTTCCTCCTCCTGCATATTGCAGATGACAACTAAGAGCTCAAAATCTTTGCATATCAATTAAATTTATTATAAAATGACAGAACAGCAACAAATTATCAAACTCAACTTTCATTTGCAAGTTTTTGGTGGATAAACACTGAGGTCATCTTCCTCAGTAAAAAAAGTGTGTGCCACCATTGATCAGTGCTAATGGTTTTCCATAAAGGCTAAGTAAGTAATGCTCCAAGATTGGACAGAGTATAAGCCAAGTCCCAAGCATGCCCTAAAGCCAGTCTGAGGGGAAAAGAGAAAGGGATCTTACACCCCTATGAAGCTATGGGGGATTATTTCACCTACTGCAATCTTTAATAAGACTATCAATCAGCCAGAAGGGATGTTTATCCCTGTCTCCCAACATATCACACAGAGGCATTCAGTCCCCAGACATGAGCAAATAATGAATTGTTCTTTGAACCAAGAGGAAGATGAGGCCAATAGAGTCACCACCTCAATCAAAATGGAAAGCACCAAGTAAAAACAAATATCACCCAAGGCAAGACAGGAGAGCAAAACAGATTAAATATATGTATAAATATTCATACATAATAAGAGATGGGATGGGAACAAAAAAATAAACCTTAACAAACCTAAAGGACAATCCAAGAGATTTCTCGGAGTTGCTAATGGGAGAGACACATAAATTGTTACTGGCATCTTAACTTCTGCTAAATGTTAAGTGTAACAAGTAAAGCAAGAAGCGGGAGTCAAGACCCCAGAAATTGGTTGTCTCTGCTGCCTCACACTGCTTAAACTACTGAGATATTAAAGGAGATCCTCAACTTCCTTGAAAATGCTTTAAAAAATTGATAAAGCGTCTGTCCTTCATGGTTGCAGATAAAAGCCTGGACACACAAAGCAAGTGCACCCTAATGGCAAGCGAAATGAACTCAAACCTTGTTATTTCAAAATACATGGTTAGCTTAAACTCTCAGGCCTGATCTCTTTGGGGACAGTCTCTTGTTTTGAGAGTGCTTAGGACTGGGAAAGAGGTGGTCAGAGGAGAGGGAAGGAACACTCCTTTCTGTATGCCACTCAGGCTAGGTGAGAAGAAAAGGAGAGGAAAAGATGGAGGTGACAAACATAAGAAAGAGACCTTTGCCTTGTTAAACACAGGTGACTGATATTTACAACATCCTTAATTTTTATTTTGGCTCTTTTCTATCCCTTCTCCACAGCAGTCTACAACCCCCCGAAGGGGACCATACTGTCCAAAAGATCTGTAATAGCTTGTACCTAGATGTATGTGTGACACTGCACTTCGTATCACTCTTCAGAAGATTCTATATGCATTAAATCAATACCATGATAATTCTACAGCCATATTTGCAAAGATATTACCTTGACATTGCTGATGGTGAACTCATTACAACTCTGATTTAAAGAGTGGCATATGAGGAAACGAAGGATATTTTTTAAGCAAAAATGTTTCTGAATGGATTAAAAGTGGTGCAGCTACTGAGCATTCTAATGCAAAGCTCTCCCACATCAGACTGCAAAGAACAGTGGCCATTAGTGGTGTATTCCATATTACACTAGGAAAACGTTCTTGAGACTCAGAGTTATTTTACTGATCTCTAATTTTTAACAGTTCTACTTCTAACATCTTCATTTATAAATGGTCAGATCAGTGCTTCAAATCCTGAAGAGACAGGCAATTATTCAAATAATCTTTAATCAAACGCTAATAAATCTTGTTTGTTCCCATATCTTTATGAACTGTGGTATCCATGAGAGGTAATTAAAACTGCACATAGGTGTCAATGGAGGTGTGTACTTAGTAGGAATGCAGCCCTTGATCCACACAAATTTAACATAGCATCACTGAAATAGCAGAAAAGGTAGTCACGACACTACAAGGAAATCAGCAAAAAGAGCCATTGGGGAAAGTAATATATATTGTTAGAGTAGTTGATACAATTAAGAAAAAGGTAAAGCTTTCAGGTACACAAACTCTCCCTACTGTCCTCCCTTCTCCCTCCTTCAGTATCAGCCAGTCTAATAAAAGATACTGCAACTCCTTACAAGCCTTGCTTCGTTTACAGAGATGGACTCGTGATCAGGTGAAAAAACGCGACAAGCAGGACTGGCCATGCGTGCAAAACAGATCCTGAATTATTGAAAGGCGACCATGTGGCTGCCACCCGAGCAAACAGAGATGAACAATAAGAGAGGAAGTCAGAGGAGCAGTGTCTATGGTTGTCTGTCTTTCACCCCAGGTGCCTTTTATTTGTATCCATGTTTATTAGTGGCTTAATAAAAGAGATTGTCTACATGCATAGCTTCACACGCATTACCTCTGTGTATGGGCTCACTTTCCCTTACTTTCTGTTGTCTGTCATCTAAAGCTGGGGAAAATGAAATGGAAAATTGGTTAGGATTTGGCCTGTGTTCCTACACATGTCTCTGGGTTAGACCTCAAGATGATGTAAACTGACTCTGACCCACTGAACTCACGTGGGTCTGCTCAATTACGCCAGTGAAGGATCCAACTTGTTTACTTATCAGCTGCTTATGTCTTACATGAAAAATTGTTCCTGTACTGACAGTTAATAAAAGACATATTTATGTAAATGAGAGAGAGGTCACATGCTCTCCAATGTTATGCCAGACTGGAGTTCATCTGGAAAGGATTGCTTTCTCGACAAAAAATATCAGTTGAAAGACAGACAGACAGGTGTCATGTTTGTTTTGAAATATTGGGGCTTCAGTGAAATGAAAAACCACACAAGATTTTTTTTGTTTGATTGGTTTGGTTTTTTTGTACAACAAATGCAACCTTGTTATAAAAACTGAATTTTCATTTGGTGACAGCACTGTTTTTTTCAGGTTCTGCTGGAAAGCATTCAGCCTGGAGAAGGTCTCAGATTCCCAAAGGCTTTTCTGTTGTGGTTTTTTTCCCCTCCAAACATGACAGTTGATCTAATAAAAGAGACTTCCCAGCCTAAAACCTCACCTCACTTACACCTTGAAACATTCATGCCACTTCTATAAGAGCTTATATCAGCTATTCACCAATGATGGTTTATTGGCAGCAAGTGGGGTCTAATATTCACCATCTTCAGATGTGTGAGAATTGCACATGTGTGTTGCAAATGCCTGAGAACCTGCAAGACGAGCTTATGTTCCTCCCCAAAAGGGAAACTATGAATCAGTTGAAATATACAGCTGCAAAATAACAATGAGTATTGTCCTTTCATTTTCTGTGACAACTGGAACACAGACATTGAACAGCAGGACAATGGAGTTGTGTCAACATGCAGGAGGATTTCAGAGTGCTTTGCAGATGAGTCACCCCCGTCTGTTATGGAACACTAAACCTTTGGCATTACAAGACTTTCTCAGTGATTTGATTCTCTTTTTTTTTGTCTTAATTACTTCAACCCATAATTTCAGATGGTGTGAAAGGAGTGCATTCAATGCTTGCAGAAAAAAAAGGGGCTCTCTCAGCGGAGAATGGTCAAATTTCCCCAGGCTTTTTTATTTGACTTATTAGCTCTTGCTCCCTGCCATACATACACACAAACCCACACTTAAATATAAAATCTTCTACTTGTGCTACAGGGGAGAAAAATGTTGTCAAAACACAGCACAAGAAAAGCCTCTGGGATTTGTTATAGGTATACACATTAACTCAAGTATCTTCCCTGACCATGGCTTTCCAATGTGTTTAGAGTTGGACCTCTCCTGTGTATTCATTTATACTCTGTGCTACTGGTTTCTCTGTAGTGCCCCTTTCTTTACTGCTAGGCACTTCTCTGTTATTGTCTTTAACAAAACACCTTGCGTGTCTCCTCATAATTAAAAGAAAAACTCATCTCCCTTTCCTGGCCCTTTGGGACTTGAATGAGAAAGAGTCAGCCTCCTCCTTTTCCCCATTGTTACTCTAGGTGCACAATCGTCATCTCTAAATGCAGTTTAAGATCACTGATTCTGTATTTGGCAGAATTTGGCACACTGCACAGGGGTGAGGTCATTTGGTAGAGCAGGGAATCCATGGGGATCTGTGGCTGTCTTGTTTGTTATTAATCTGTTCCTCCAGGAACTCTTCTGCTATTTTCTGGAGATATTATTTCCTCCATTGTCCTAAATACTGTTGCTACAGCCTCAGAACAACTTGTAGGGCTGACGAGTAGGGCAATGCTTTCATTTGGAATCTGTGTGTTTCATTGCCTGTCAGAGAGAGCGCATCTAGCTCTGGGCTTAATGGTGACAACGAACATTTGCAACACGAGTTCTTTTGCACTGGGGTGTCCTTTCCCCTGTGTTGATAACACAGATTCTCTCTGCTACTCATTCACCTCCTGTACTGCTCATCTGCCTTCCCCAGCAAACAAACTCAAAGCACCTCCGCCCTGATCATGGCCTTGCATATTTAAGTCATTAGAGCGAGGCACTTGGCACACACTAGGGATGTGGTGAAAGCTGATCCTATAAGAAATACAGCAATCATTCTGCAACCAATGCTGTCTAGATCCTCATCCCTCTTTTATTTGAGTCCCTGACACAGGAATTATTGAACTGGACTAATGCACAGCAGAAAGTAAATGTTTATTGAAGAACTGCTCAAGTTTTATCTAGCCACATATTAAATGATCTTGAATTTGGGGCAGAAATGAGCAAAGGAAGAAAACAAAGCAGCAAATGATCTGACAGGCCTTTGGAATCGAGCCGTAAGTCAAGTCTCCGTGCTTATGTATGTGTGTTGTGGAGGGAGAGAGGAATACACAAAGGGAGGGGAAGCCAGGCAGAGGGAATATATCTGTATGAGCTAATCTGTTTCTTGCTTTCCTCCTCCCCTCCCTATCTCCCTTTCTCTGCCTGCCTCTCCTGGGAGATGACTCACACCTGCTCTGCCCTGATACTACCATTTCCCATCAGAAGCACACAGTCACTCTGAAGTCACCCAAGCTGTTCTGTGTTAGATCCCTGCATTGCTTACATCTCCTCTTTGGTGTGCAGGATTCAAATGCTGTGATGGGCAACATGCCTTTAACTCAGCACAGACTCATGAAATCCAGCCACCTGCCCATGACACACGGATGCCTTGATGTCATCATGGGCTTCTGAGTGCTCCAGCCTACTGGGAGTGGGTCAATAAATCTTGTTTATAAGAGAAATTGTTTGTATAAGGACCATGGCAAAGCATTCATCAGTTGACATCAGGTCCTCAGATAGACAAATGACTTTTCAATTCTAAAGGCCTGCGTAATTTCATCTGCATCTGACCTTACTCAACCTACACCTCACATCTTAGCTAAAACGTGCTCTTTCACCTGCATATAAACAACCACGGTGCCATTCTATGCAAGATCCCAAAGTAGTTTGAAAACATTAATGGATGAAAAGTCAGGACCTCATCACAGTGTGGGTAACCATTATTTTAATTTACATTTTAGGAAAATAAAGACATAGAGATAATCAACATCTTTCCCAATGCTATATCAGAAGTAGAGACAGAATACTGGAAAGGAATGGGGAAACATGGTGTTGTATATGGCGCTGTATTGGAGAGTCAAAACCACTCTTAAGCTCAGTGAAAAGGACAAGCAGGCATTTTGCACGTGTTAGTTTTGCAAAGTTTTGCATCCCTAAGTTTCTCTGTGAGTTTCAGTTTCAAGTGAGCCTGTATACTTCAGGGACGTTCAGTAATAATAATTGAATTTGACTACCTCTGCAGCTCAAAGCAAGGCTACAGACTGAACAAAAGCTCAGGAAATCTTGGAGTGTTCTGGGTCCTGAGGCCCACTGAAATATTGCACAGGACAAACTGCACATCATTTTGAAAGTCACCAAGAAAGTATTGTTAACCATAACCAGATTATTATCTTCTAATTTGTTTTTCTTCTTTGATGGACACACCTAAAGTTCCAATCACTATAGTATCCATAGCTCCTTACAGGTATTATCAAAGACAGGAAAAATGGTTTGACTTGAGTTGTCAGCAGCAAGTTCTCTGTGTGCATAGATACTGCACTTACCAGCGCACACCTCTACAGCAGACAGCTAGAATTATCTTAAAAATATGACAAATGAAGGCGTGACGGTTTTCCCTAACTAGGAAGATGTTTTCCTTCAGATATGATCCCTGTACCATGCTCTGAGAGTTTCAAGCTTAAGGTTGATCTCCATGAGAAGCCAGATCTAAGCTGTGAGCCTTTTACAGTGGCAGCTAAAGTCCCTGGAACAGGCTTCCTGGGAGCATGGGCGTCTTCTTCAACCAGAGCTGTCACTCCAGCTCTTACAGAAACTGGAGGACAAGCCAGCTGCCCATCACAGCATGTATGATCTAATTTTTGGAAGTGCTGTGGACCTTTACTGACATGAACCCAGACTTTCAAACAATAAGGAGAAAGAGGAATTTCCTTTCTCCTCAACACGAGAGAGGCAGCCATCCTTTTACAATTAAAATAATCATGAGCATATGTCTGACTTCTTGCATAAGGCAGTAAAATTACATCCACAGTTATATTTCACTCTCATTTTCTTTGGGAAATGTGATCCCGAAATAGAGCCTTGCCCTTTCCCAGTTATAACTTCCCTGTTCTATTACAGGAGGGATAGAACAACAGTTCAGCACAGGTTTCCAAGAGGGCTTTTACATCTCTGCAGAGGGAAGGATGCATACTTTTTTTTCTAGAGTTTTTTATCCCTGTTTAGTTCAGCCATTCATTGTTCCAGATGTCACTGGAAGTCCTGGCTAAAGGCCTCTTTTATATATACTCCAGAGGTTTTTTTCAGTTCAACAGTCCCTCACTGAGGCCCTGGACTTATACTCTGCCTTCTTCTCTGCCTCTCCCAGATACCTGTCTTCTTCCTATCACTTTGTTCAAACTATGATGTACCTACTTCCTCAGCTTTCTACCCCCTACAATGCTGCTTTCATTCAACCATTTCTGCTTCAGCTTTCACTCTGGCATTGATCAACAGAGGCATTTGGGAAGTACAAAATCTGCCCCATCCCTACAAGCTTGATACTGATCACGCTTAGCAGATGCATCTTACAGCCTGTTTTGGCTGGGATGGAGTTAATTTTCTTCCTAATAGCTGGTACAGTGATGTGTTTTGCACTTAGTATGGGAATAATGTTGATAACACATGAACGTTTCAGTTGTCACTAAGTAGTGCTTACACTACTAAGTCAAGGACTTTTCAGTTTCTCATGCTCTGTCAGCAAGTGGGTGCACAGGAATCAAGTGTGATCACATGGCACATACAGGAAAATCAAAGGATCAGACCCAGCCAGCACGGGTTTAGGAAGGGCAAGTCCTGCCAGACCAACCAGATCTCTTTTTATGACTAGGTGACCCACCTAGTGGATGAGAAGGTGCTGGATGTTGTCTACCTGGATTTCCGCAAAGCCTTTGGCAGCATGTCCCACAGCACACTCCTGGAAAAGCTGCAGCCCACGGCTTGGACAGGGGCACTCTGTGCTGGGTTAGGAACTGGCTGGAGGGCCGGGCCCAGAGAGTGGTGGTGAACGGGGCTGCATCCAGTTGGCGGCCGGTCACTAATGGTGTCCCCCAGGGATCAGTGTTGGACCCAGTCCTGTTTAATATCTTTATTGAGGATCTGGATGAGAGGATTGAGTGTACCCATTAGCAAATTTGTGGATGACACCAAGTTGGGTGGGAGTGTTGATCTACCAGAGGGCAAGAGGGCGCTTCAAAGGGACCTGGACAGGCTGGAGGTGGGCTGAGACCAGTGGTATAAGATTCAATAACACCAAGGGCCAGGTCCTACACTTGGGTCACAACAAACCTGTGCAGCATTACAGGCTAGAGGAAGAGTGGCTGGCAAGCAGCTCAGTGGAAAAGGACCTGGGTTTGCTGGTCAACAGCCAGCTCAACATAAGCCAACAATGTGTCCAGGTGGCCAAGAAAGTCTATGGCCTCTGGGCCTGTATGAGAAATAGTGTGGCCAACAGGACTAGGGAAGTGATTCTCCCCCTGTACTTGGCAGTGGTGAGCCCATACCTCTAGTCCTGTGTCCAATTTTGGGCACCTCAATTCAAGCAAGACATTGAGATGCTGGAGTGTGTCCAGAGAAGGGCAAGGAAGCTGGTGAAGAGTCTGGAGCACAAGTCCTCTGAGAAGCAGTTGAGGAAGCTGGGGTTGTTTAGCCTGGAGAAGAGGAGGCTCAGTGGGGACCTTATCGGGGATCTTATCACCCTCTACAACTCCCTGAAAGGAGATTGTAGCCAGGTGAGGCTCAGCCTCTTCTCCCAGGCAACCAGTGACAGGACAAGAGGACATAGTCTTAAGCTGTGCAAAGGGAAGTTTAGGTTGGACATTAGAAAGAATTTCCTCACAGAAAGGGTGATTACCCATTGGAATGGACTGCCCGGGGAGGTGGTGGAGTCACTGTTCCTGAAGGTATTTAAGAAAAGAAAGGAAATAGCACTTAGTGCCATGATCTAGTTGGCATGGTGGTGTTTGGTCATAGGTTGGACTCAAATGATCTCAGAAGTCTTTTCCAACCTAATTGATTCTGTGATTCTGTAATCTGTGAGGAAACATTGCCGGGACATATGACTCAAACTGGCCAAAGGGATATTCCACACCACAGAACATGCTAAGTACATAAACTGTGAGGAGTTGGCCAGGAGGGGTTGATGGATACCCAGGGCTGGGATGGCATCCGTTAGCAGGAGGTGAGCAACTGTATTGTGCTTCACTTTTTTGTTTTGTGTTTTATTCCTCTCTATCTCTCCTTTGCATTACTATTACTATTATTATTATCATTAGTAGTGGTATTATGCTTTACTTCGTTTCAATAATTAAACTGTTTTTAACTCAGCCCATGAGCTTTACTTTTTTTTGATTCTTCTCTCCATCCCTTTGTGGGGGAGTGGGTACACAGTGGGTACATAGCCCCATTTACCCAGCTGCCTCAAAACATGGCAGAGAAGCAGTCAGGCATCACCTCGCAGGGAGTAGTAGGGAATGTGGCAGCCAGGAAAATAACCCTTTGTAGTCATGGTTCCCAACTCTCCTACAGACATTTTAGATCTGGTTTGGGTTTTATCATGCTCCTGGGCTATACAGGAGATACAGGTTGTATCTCAGTAAAGAGAAACAAAGCCATAAAGAACTGCTCCAAGTACTGCCTGCCCAGTGTGGGGACAGGAAAGCACTGGCCACATCTAGACTTAGCTGACCCTCTGAGACTCTGAGGGGCTCCCCAAAGCCCTCCCACACAGCCTGGGACCCCTCGTTCACTCTTTGCTGACAAGCAGCGTGGACCTGAGCTGGCCATGCATCACCTGCCCTTGCAGTCCTTGATAACAGGGACCTGCAGGGAAGCATCCCACTTTCTTTACTTGAAGGTCAGTCACTTATGTCATTCAATGCCCCTGGTATAGATGGAGGCTACCAGTGCAAGTCTGGATGACTGCGGCAGACTCACTGTGTGCTGGCATGTGCTTCAAAGCATATCCCCCTGCTCTAACTTTGACCCTCCTGCTACCAGCCAAGGAGGTACTCAGCATTTAACCACAGAGCTCAAATGCACAACTAGGTGTTGTTTCTCGGCTGTCCTATAGGGCTCTGTTGTCTCTGTCCTGTGTAAGTCTAGAAAGCACCATTTTGCCTTGCTGTGGCACTGAAATTCCACTATGCAGCCCTGCTTGCTGCCTGATCTGACATCACCAGACTTTACTATCCTCCTCCTACACACACACACTGACACACACAATCAGTCTCTCTGAACTTTTAATAGAATGTGATTGATTAACATTTAAATGCCAACACAAAACCCCCTGTTGACCTGCACTTGCACTGATCAATGTTTCCAAGAAACCTAAAACTCCAGCTCACTGAAGATGGAGCCTGATTGATTTCTGATGCTGTACCATGTCTTTTTTGGATTAACACCTTTGGACAGTGTCCCTGTGGCTCAGGTGGATGGCAGAACTGCACCTGCTCCCTCTTCAAGCAACCAGGAATGAAAGAGCTTGTTCAGAGAGCATAAAAAGTCCTAGACTTGTCTGGGATTACAGGATGGTTGAAAAATAAGGGTTCTAATGCTGGTAGGAAAAAAGTCCTAAAGTGGCTTCTACTAATCATCTTGCTCTGGGGTAACATAGCAAGGGGAGCTCTGATGCCTAGTTCATGAAATGTGTTGGCATTGTCTGAAGAGCTAGTGCTTTCTGGCCACCAGTGCCTGAGACTTACCCTCGGAAATCCACATTTTTTTGGTATCTCTTATTTACCTGCCAACCTTTCTAGATGACCACATTACCATCATTTGCAGGCTGCTAATCATGTCAGCTAGCAGCTGCAGCCAAGCCATCCTTACATGTGACACAAGTCAATGAACAAACACATTGCATCAAATGTGTACACACGGCCCTTCGTCCGTTAGTATACAGTTCTTCTGGAAGTTTTACTCCAGAGAATGGCAGCCTGCAGTGGTTGAAAATGTTAGGACTTCCTAGGAGATGAACCAAGCAGAAAGCACAGAGTATCTGCAGTCTGTTGTAGAAATTCCCAGTCTGCCCACATCTTGGAGACTGTCTACTATTTTGACCTCCCCTCTCAGGAAGGGGCATAGCAAAGCTGGGAAAAGTTCAGAGAAAGACAGTGAGGTTGTAGGGAAAAGCTTACCTACAAGGGATGACTAAGTCATCTAGGACTCTTTAGCCTGGAAATGAGATGTCTGATAGAATTGTAAAGCAGCACGTGCCATGAAGAAGGTAGACACACACTGACTGTGACCTGCTTTTCTGACACAAGAACCTTGAGCACCAAATGAAGCCAGTAGGTAGATGGTTCAAAATAAACAAAAGAGGTTGTTTGTCTCCAAACACACAGTTGAAGTGGAGAAATCCTTGCCACAAGGTGTGCAGTGACTTTAGTAACCTTCAGAGAGCAGCTGGACAAACTGGTGGATAATAAAATTCAGGTGCTTAGAAATGAGACCAGGTTGAGGATGTCCCTGAGATGGAAACAAAGCTGAAAGTGTAGTTCAGAAGCAGTGTTATACATACTTCCTCTGCTTTGACACACTTCTTCAGGTATCTGCTTTTGGCCAACAAGAGAGACCCCATACTGGGACAGTTGAAACATTGTTCTAAGCCAGTACTGTTGCTTATGTTATATATAACATCTCCTACTAAATGGAGACCAGGAGCTGCCACTTCATCACCACCACCTTTCCCTGCATCATGCAATATGTGAGAACGAACCTGCTGGAGTTAAGAGCACCATTTTCAGAAACAGAAACAAGCTAAAGGGAATGGCTACCTGGTACAATGAAAGGCAGTGTGAGGAAACCAAAAGTATTTCTTATGATATGGCTCACACACAGGAAGGGACCAGACTGAGCAGTAGAGAGCAAACCCTTGGAGACATCACTTTCCACCTGCACAAGCCTTTAAAAAAAAAAAAAAAGGCAAAAATCTTGCTTTTGCTGGAAAGAAAGAGGATAAGCATTCATATCACAGAAAAGCACATGCTTCTAGTTGGAGTAATTTTAGTTACAGCTCCATGGGAGAAATCAACACCTGGAAGCATATGGAAAGAAGATACAGCTCAATAGAAGAATCCCTGCAGGTAGGAAAGCCAGCCTGTGATAAAACCCTTGGGTGTCCCATGTTTTGGTACTTCAGAGGGGCTGAAAGGAGACTGGATCAATAGCGTTTGAATAATATTTGCATTCTATTAATTTCATGTGTCTATCTTCCACTGGTGGCCTGTCTGGGCCAAATATAGGAATTCTCCTTCCATTTTTCATACCTTAATTGTCTGTAGGATGAGGAAAGAATTAATTCCCACTGTAACTAGTGACTCGATGCAGGCAAGGCATGCTGTAATGCCTACCTGCACTGAATTTTCTGTTACCTGACTGGTGTGCTTTCCACACATGCACTCAAGGTTAAATTGATATCTGGATTCAGGAATAGGGGATGTCTTCCACTGGTCAGATCACTTAGAACCACTTGGAGGAGGTGTGGGGGAATCCCCATTAGTTTTCTTTCAGTGTTTTTGTCTTGGCATAGAGGTCATCTGTTTTTTAACAAATGCCCCACTGTATCAGCAACATAGCATATTAATGGTGGTGGCCTGTCTCCCTGTCCTCTTCCATGGAACGTTTTATAAGCTTTTTGTCTTAGAATAGGTTGCGAGTTTACTGTAAGAGTGTAGGGATTTACGTTATTGTTGTTAGCAGAGAGGATCATAGAATCACAGAAGGGGTCAGAAGGGACCTTAAATATCATCTAGTTCCAACCACCCTGGACACTTTTCACTAGATGAAGTTGCTCAGAGCTCCATCCAACTTGGCCTTAAAATGTTCTGTAAGATGTTCTGCAAACCCTCCTGAACTAGACCTCTAAGGCACAGTAGTCCTTTCATAGGTGTGTTGCTGGGAGTACAGAGCCCCTTCTCACATCCAGTGATGGGATACGATGGAGAAGCTCGCTGCACACTGCAGTACCTATGTTTTGAGGACTTGTGGATTTATGCTGTCAGGCAAAGATTAGGCTTCCGTGTGTGTCCCAAGACAGAAAAGCTTTGGTTTGCACCCAGACTGCTCCAAGATTTCATTCTCAGTTCCTTTATTTTGCTTGTTGTCCACCATGGAAACTGGCAGGCATCCAGACTTCTTCATCACTTCCAAAGCTCTCTGCATAACTCATAACCCTATTGTACTTACTTGCAAGACTCAAAATGGAGAAATTTATCTGTGAAGTAAAATGCTATTGAAGGTAAAGGTCTTTCCTTCAAGCTTTTTTCTCACAAACCCCTCACATCCCCAGTGTTTACAGAGGTCCTGCCTGTGTGCTGGAGGTTGGCCCTGACTTGACACAACTAGAATTGGAGACATCCTGACCTGAATTTGGCTGAAGTGGGCAGACTCTGTAGTGTGTGCCCATTTACCATAATTCTCACTGTCTACTGTCAGCTCTAAGGACCACCCAACACCCTTCTTCTCTTATTTATGTGCAGCAAGTCAGTATAAAATGCTCTGTGTTCCAACATCCTGTCATTTGTGACTCAAGTCTCAAAACTTTCTTCCATGTTGACTAAGATGGCTATAACCAGGAATGGAGAAACAAGAGATTTTTTAAAACTACAAGGTCCAAGTCTTCCACCCCTTTTGCTGAAAAGAGAAGCAGTGTACATTAACTTGTAATTTCATCTCAACAGCCACAAATGCCATTCCTGGAGCTGTATGTGGCATCTACCTCATGCTCCTTTTCTGGCACTAGAATGCCTTCATTTCTCTTTGATTTTTCCAATATCTCCCAAGTATTCTGCCTGCTCTGGCCACTTCTTCAGCTGAAGGCCGTGACTTTGCTTCCTGAGATTCAAACAGGCTGCCACCTTTTATCAATAACAATTTCCCTTTTTTCCCCTCCAGAAAGAATTGCCTGTCTGGCAGACAAAGGAAAGCACCTCTCACATAAAAGTGGAGCAGAACTAATGTATTTACTGTATTTGCCTATTTTATTATTCCTTGGAGATGTATTAGTCTAACAGGTTTATTTATGGTACGTGAAAAGTTAAATATTCCTTTGTCCTTGGGATTTACATAAACTGGTGCAGTGTGAGATTCTGGGGGTTTTAATGAGGTATTTGTCAAAATACTCTCCCCAGTAGATTTTTTTTTTTAATACCTTTGAGACCATAAAGAATCATTTTACTACAATACTCTGCTTCTATCAGAGCCTGTGTGAGTGGCTTGTAATATCCTGTGGTTGTATTCCCTCTGGATGTTTGATTTCCCCTTTAGAGCAGTAAAAGACAAGACAAGTAGAGCCTGGAGGATGGCTGCCAGAACCTCCCCTGAGCCAGGACCCAATGGGGCAGCACGAGCTTCATGCATTCCACCCAGGATCTTGGGGCCAGATCAGGGATCCTGCAGAGCCCACACAATGGTCATGGGGCCCCACACCTAGACTTCAGCCTTCATCCAAGCTGTCAGTGAGAATTCTCCAAACCAAGGTGTCTTCCTTAGTGGAGTGGGGAGAAGCAGCTTAATATCAAAAAAGATCTGGAAGGACATGACAGTGTGTGCTTTTGCCCTGAGCAAATGCCCCGGGCTGTCAGCAACCAGGGCAGCCCTTACCTTTACCATAAGAGCTGGGCTTTACCATAAGGGCTGTACCACAGGAGCTGGGTCAAACCAACCATTTCCATGAATTTTAATGTTGGCCCCAGAAGGCACAGCATCCCTCCTGATGCCCTACTTGGACAAGACATGGGATCAGATGGAGTCAGGTGGAGTCAGAGAGATGACCCATCGCTGATCAGGCCCAGGAAGATACACTGCACTTGCTCAAGCAGAGACAGCCTCAGTCTCCCTCACCACCCAGAAACACATCCCAAAGCCTGGGTCCCACCAGACCATAGCTGGTAGCAAGTCCCAGGGGGAGGGTTACCTATGCTGGGACATGACTAGGGCTGGAGAAACAAGAAGGAATCTTGATCCAGGTATAGGGATCTGACTTCAGCCAGAAAGGAGGAAATGGGAGTGGGTTATGTAAGTGGTGCCAGTCCCTCTATTTAAGGACACCGATGGAGATGGAGGGAAGGAGACAATTATGTAACAGTATTATTTACAGGTCTGACCAAATCCCTCACAACTTCTGCACATCCTTTATTGTGCAAAGTAAGCCAGACAGGGAGTGAAAATTACAGCTAGTTAGGGATACCTTCATTAATTCTTTTTTACTTCAGTACTTGTTTTGCAAATTAGAAAACCCAGAGAGTTCCTTTAAAAAAATCAAACAAAAATACACACACACAAAAAAAAAATCCAGGAAAAAAAGCTACAGAAAAGAAACTAACGCTAATTATCAACTTAGTGGAGTGAATCAATATTTACCTCAAAACATGCTAACAATATATTTAAACACATCCTCATTCTTTCTCAGTCTGCGTGGGTGTTGCTCTCAGGCTATGGCTCACTAGGCACAACCTGAGTAGTTCTTAATTCCAGTTGATCCCAGGAAGAGATCATGCAGGCTCAGCTTGCACCACAAGTCAGTTCTGAATCACATCAAATACCCATGCATCAGTGACTGAAGCATTAGATACAGGCAATTTCCAGTATGAAGTGCAGTCCCTAAAGACATGCAGAAAAAGGTTGCATAGGCAAGAGACATGGTTGGGATGGCTAGTTCCTTTTGGGGGTCTTTTTCCACATTGGCATGTATGTAGGGAAATCACTATGCAGGACTTCAACAACAGCAAAGTTGTGCTGAGGTCCTTTCTTCAGCATGGTTTTGTTATCTTGTATCTATGGGTTCCTTTCTAGCAAACTGATCAACAGCCCAGTGAAGGTGGTCAGTCTTTCCATTGGATTTTAATAGGCTTTTGATCAAGACCCACAAGGTCAATTCCATGAAGTTTTAATTACTTTTGAGTACCTTCAATTTTCATTGAAATGTTAGTAGTCAGCATCTCCAGATGTGTCTTATAGATTGGGGCTCTAGATCCACTATGACATGCAGTGAGTAACTTATTTGTTTTTCAGGTGACTTTTCCAAGGTCATCTGAATCATATATAATTGGATGGACAAGTGAGGCCATCTCTATGGACACAAATGTCTCCTTATCCTCATGTTGGTTGGCAAGAGCGGCAGGATCAATCATCACTGTTGCACATAATGACAGACAACTAAATAAAAAAAGAAATCAGGTGCAACATTTTAGAGTCAGGTTTCCATTTACTGTAGGGCTGTTACAGCTCCTAAAATATTAGTTCTTTTTTTTAAAAAGGTTATATAGCTTAAAAAAAAAAAAAAAAGAAGAAAAAAAAAAGGGTGCAGTTCTCCAAAACTAAATACATTCGTTGAAGCTTTAAATTTCAGAGTGCACAGATAGTTTTAAAAGCTGAAGTGTATAATTCATTATTTATAACCACTTATAAATTTTAAGTAATCTTCAGAGAGTTATTACCTAACACTTAGTTTTCAGCGTCCAAAACATACTTGCTGCATGTACACAGTTACTGACACTTTCAGTGGAGCAAAGGAACAAATCTGACCGTAGCTGTGGTCATCCAAACATCCAGGCTCCCACCAGTCATCTCTGTAACAGAGGCACAGTGCTTCTTACAACACTTGCACCCCTCCCATCCAGAGGGGATGCAACTTGAAAGCAAGACAGGTCTAAGCTACTCCTTAGTTTCCTACTACAGTCAACAGAGATGAATAAAACATCTGCTGAGAACAGTTCACCCCATCCAAGGGAAAACAGTGTAAATTAGGCAGGACACGGTGGACAACATGTGATGCGGCACTCTCCCATCTCTTTCTGTTTATTGTAGGGGAAGACTGGACAGCTCATTTATTTTGCCCTCAGTGTTTTAGGGAAGATTTGTTCCTTTATAGTCCAGTCTAAGTAATATTCTTAGCAAAGACCAATGCAAAAGGACTACAGTACACAGGGCCTCCAAATACCTACATGCTAGGGATGGGTTATGAGGATGGCATTTATCCAGAGATACTGAAGTTCCCAGACCTCCCTGCTTTACCCCAGAAAATGTGCAAGTTGCACAGATTGAGACAAAGGACTGCAGCCCTGAACCTGGGCTTTTGCACATTCTTCTGGTTTTCTTCATGTTTTTAAATGCTTTCAGTCAGTGCTCATCTAATCCTATGGGCTGCCATTTGGTCTCTGAGGGAGTGCAAATGCGAAGCTGTTCAGACACCCAGGGAGCTGCACTGCCTTCCTCGGCTGAAGGCCAGCGCTGACATTCCCAGATTTGCTTTCTTTGCTCAAGGGGGAAGACTGGAGCCATGTGTCGTGCTAGGTGCAGTAAGCAGATACCTTAGGGGACTAAAAACAGACACAGTGGGAAAAAGAAGTTACGATCACGCTTATCCTCACATCTTCCCAGCAGCATTTCTGCACGTGGCCTGGAAGACTGAGAGACTTGACTGCAAGAAAGCAGAGCTGTGCTTGTATGAATAACTGTACCAATAATCCCACTGGATTAGACAAAAGGTTCAGTGGTGAGGGGTTTAGCATGCAAAAATGCAAAAGCAATGCCTAGGAGTTAGCTACTTCCATCCATTATCCTCTTTCATTGCCCATTTAATTCTCAGAAATATAAAGAACGTTATCTCCAAAACTCAAAGTTTAAGAAATAAAGATAATCTCTCCTCTCTCATGTGTTCACTCCCTGCCATTTCTTTTTGCCTCAGTCGAAAATGCGAAAACAATCTTGAGCTGCTGAGGAGTGAAGCAGCTGCACGGATGTCAGAGCTTCTCTGAGGACATTTCCCAACAGACCTGGAAAAGGATTACACTGTAGCTAGTAACAGTAGGGGATGTTGATTTTCAAATCCCTTTTATTCAGCATTTGTGTCAGCGTTTTCATGCGTGTTACCTCCGGGCTGAGCCAAACATAAATCTGTTCTTACCGGTCTTCTCATTAGCATGCATGAAACAAACATTAGCAGAGAGGGCATCGGCACCGAGTGATAGCAATCCATTTATATAGGTTTGGGAAGCAAACAGGAGGTGGGGAGCAGTGGAGTCTGACACATGGACCCGGTAAGGCTGCTGCTGAACACCTGTGCATGGTGCAGAGTGTCAGGCTGCTGCCTGCAAGGTGGGGTGTGAGACATACAGTGCGTCAGAAGCAGGTATAGTACTGGAGTTTCAATCTCAGAAACCAGGGGAGATCCATTATCCATTGTTGAAAGAAAATTTCTTTCATGCCCAGTTTGTCATCTGCTTCTACATCCAAAGCCAGAGAAGAAACTTCTCAGTCACTGCCTTAAATCAGCACCACAGGAAGCAGATCCATCATTTTTTTTGATGGTGGGTGACTTATGTACTTAAACTACGTGGATGTTCTAGATCCTCAAAAGCAGGAGGAATCACCAGCAAAACAGAGAGCATCGAAGAATATGAAGCTTCTCTGCTGTGCAAAACCCACTATGCTGAACAAAGTTGCTTCGTAATATCATAATATAGATATATCTTTACTTTGAAAGCTTAGGCACATGTGAACAAAAGCTCTGTGTTAGGAGTCACGGTAAATAACAAACGTTTCATACATCCCTGTAACTGTGGTGGCTGGACTTTCTCTTTTCATGCAGCAAAGCTACTGTAAACAAGACATTGTACCAGACTCCGCAGCAGATTCCATATACTAATAACACTGGAAGGCTGAGAAACTGGTGTCTATCAACAACATCCCTTGTGTTAAATTAATGACATGTACCAGAAGCAATGCAGGAAGATTGTTGCTTTTGGTCCCATCTGGGTCCTGTGCTGCGGCAGAAAATGATAGCACTTTTTTGGGAGAAACATTTGGCTCTCCAATCAAACTTTGTTTTTTTGTGGTTGTTTGTTTGTTTTTAATAAGTCAAAGCAGAGCACTGCTTTGACATGGAAAGGGCAGTATTTTCCTACACAGCTGACTTGAGCATATGGAAGTGAAAAGACCATATCTCCATTCTTTGAAGTAAGAGGTTGCACATAGGTAGAAAGCGCTTGAGTTCCAGCACCTTAACCCAGTAAGTCTCACTCATCTTCTCTGGTGGGTCAATGCAAAGCCTTCTACCTGAATTACAATGACTTCATAACTCCAGGAACCTTGGAAAGAGATGATACAAAAGGACACTAGGACATCTCTGCTAACCCCTTCTGTGCTGTGAACAACACTGAAGTGCTCCATTAAGATGAAGATGGGATAATCTATCAACTACTTCTGCCTGTGATGAACACTGAGCCCCTCACAGGTGTGATGACTGTCATTTAAGTTTCCTGTTCCCAAAGCAAATGCTTGAGGCTTTCTCACCCCCATATGCCCAACAGTAAATAAGTACCTCATAATTCAGAATGCATTTTCAAAAGCAGCCAGGTCTAACACTAGACACACTTGTCCCTTGGGGTTACTGTCTGCAGAAACTGGCCCATCTCAACACGCTGAGACAACAGGTTTGTATGTTACAATTTTTTATCTGCTTATTTAATCGAGCTTCTGTAATGGGGATGCAGAACAATCCTCACACAACTTTTTTTTTTTTTTCCAGCTAAATCATTAGCATTTAGCTCCCCTCTGTCCCCAAGTCGAGCACAGAGCCCTAACCTTCCATACCTGAACAGAATCTCAGTTCCCTTACACTCAGATACATGAGTGCTTCTAGCACAGCAATCCTGTATTTGGTGGGAACAAGATTGCCTTATCACATCCAAACAGAATATCTGGACAAATACAGGCCCTCAGGCTGTCTGTTCAGATTGTCCAGTACCCCATCAGCATCACTCTTCCCAGAGAAGGGCACTCTATGCACAAAAACTTCCACAGATTCCTCTGTGTGGCTAATCCCCTCATCCTACTACATGTACTTTCACTGTCCTATAGTTAAACATGAGTTAAACACAATTCCCTATAACTACATTTGGGGCTTGTCCTCTTTAGTGTTCCCACCTCACAGTTCCTGCAGTGACAGGCAGGAAAATTTCCTACCCTAGCTTGTGGCTGGCCTACCTTTGTTTCCATCCATCCATCCATCCATCCATCCATCCATCCATCCATCCATCCATCCATCCATCCATCCTGCCTTCCTTCCTTCTGGAGCAAGTGAGTTAGCTATTCCTGGGGAATGGGTAAAGTTATCTATCTTACTCTGATCTAAGAAAAAGGAGAACTGGATTTCTCTTAACTTCTGATTTTGCTTTTTCTAAATCATGTGAAATGTTCCCACTCTCCTCAGAGATTCAGCAGATGGCCAGGCAACTTGGCAGTCCTGGTATTTGTGCAGTGTGATGGTCCTGCTCCCTTTCCCTCAGTCTGTGGGTGGCACTGAAGGAAATGTCTGGGCACTGAATGTTTTCCCTCTCCTCTTGTCCCCTAGATGAAAAAGCAAAACAGCAGATCAACCTGCAGTGATTTGGCTTATGTCAGTTTTAGGATTTTTATCTGAAAGGCATTAAAAGTGCGTTACAGTGTATTTTGTGTCACGTAGTAATATTCTAGTTATGGTATCTCTTACCCCAGGAAATTGCCCAACATCCCAAGAAAAGCTGCTTTACAGCACAGCTGGGCACATTGGGATTCAGCAGTTATAGGTATCTGATGCTGGGTTAGTAGTAGGAAACTTCAAATTTTCTTTCCTTCCTTTACTAAAAATAAGGGACCTCGAAGTACAACACATACCACTAATCTTACTGTAATTTTCTGACTTCCAAACACTGAAACATCATCAGACTGTTGAAACTACCACTTTCCAGTAACTTAATTGGTCGACAAGATCTGCTTGCATTTCTCTCATGAATTATTTTCCTCTTCATACAATAAATACATTCACTGTTTAGGACAAGTTTACACTGAGACTTGGAGACCACTTTGTTTTAAAAAACTGAGCTAGATGCTGAGAGTGTTCCGACTCTCTGTGGGAAGGTGCATTCAGACCCTGCAACAGCCACCCTTCAGAAAAAACTACTGGTAAAAGAGGCACCCTTAGCTTTTTTTTTCCCCCCACCTCATCCCTTGTTCTGTACAAGTGTTCATGGGGCACAAGGAGGCTGGACCACAGGGCTGACCCAGCTGAGAATCAACCCAACCAAACACAAAAGCTGGTTATATAGGCGCTTGCACTGGCACAGGGCAAGGATTGGAACATGCTGACAGGGTGGAGTGGAGGGAGAGAGATGGAGGCTTCCAGCCTCCACTTTGGTCAGCATCACCAATTAGGAAACCACAACCTGACAGGAAACCACCCAAAGGAACTAATAGGAAATACTGCAAGAAACCTCCCAAAGGACTAATAGGAAATGCTGTGATTAAAGGCCTTTTACTGGTCTTTAGCATCAACGTGGAAGAAGGAAATGCTTAAAAGCACATCTCAAGACTAACCTCTGCTCCCTTCCCTACCTGAGAGGGGAATCTGGGTGCCTCACACCATGGTGAATATCCCAAGTATTGGGTACATGTGCCCATCAGAACAACAGCACCGCGTTATTCAGCTGCACTGTGTTAACTCTGTGTGATTTAGACACACCTGCCAGGTCAGGACCCACCAAGGAGGCAGCTCTTCTCCTTCATCATTCCAGTCCCAGTCAAGTGCCCAAGGTTTAAAAGGCATTGAGCAGCTCAGTGTGTTTGAGGTGTTGTAGTGAGCAGCAGAGGTTTGATGCTTTACCGGTAGCCTTTACAGCTAAGGTGAGCGCAAGGTTAGCAAGAGACATCTGTGGGACTTTAGTAGTGTGTTTAAGCATTGATAGTCTGCTTTGTGAATACTGCTCGCTCTGCCGAGAATGTTTTTTAACTCTACCTTGGGTTTTTAAAACTGGAGATGTTTGACTACTACCTGCAGAATCTAGCAAGTGAAGGTTTACATGATACCTGCCAAGCAGAACCTAAATTCTTCACTTTTCACACTTATAATGCTAGTGCGCTGGCACACGTGTGTGCATAGATCTCTTTCCTCTGGGGAAAAAAAAGTAAATTCTTGATTAAACAAGAAACATTCCTATCTCAGTTGGCACTGGATTTCTGGGTTTTCTTTCCTAGCTGGCTCTATTTTCTGTTTCCTGTGTCCTAGTGAAATATCAATATGCTTGCAGTGGAATGTATGAGTCTTTCTTCAGTGAAAAATTAATAACCTTCTGTTAATCAAAACAGAAACAAAAATATCTTTTCTAATATTAATGTTTGTAATCTACCATGAAAAATACATCCGTGCCCTCCCACATACACCTCCTCCTAGTTCTAAATCAATTGCTGGTGCTAACAGTGCCATCTCTTGCACGAAACCTAAAATGGAGCTTCTGACCATTTAAAGTCATTGATTCCTGTAGGACTCCTATAAAGTGCTGGCGCTATAAAATCTGACGTCTAGCTATGCTTTCCCCTTCACTTCACTTGGATATGAAGCTATTTGTCAGTTTTTATCTGAAGTTTTATAGTCTTAACACTGTTAAGCATTCTGCTTTGGAAGTATCTGTAACGTAAGGTGAGCAACGTGGTTTCCTACAGAACTTCATGGGGAATTTTGAAGTTGAGGAAGAGGACATTTTATAGACAGCAATTATGTACTACAAATATCTTCTGAGGAATAGAAGGGGTATTGCTGCTTGCAACTGATGAACCTCCATAAAAGCAGAGATCTTATTTTAAAGCAGAATTCTCTAGTTATAATGAAAGGTGAGTCAAAGTGAAAACAGCATGTAAAGGAGTGTTACTAAACAAGTGACTACATTGGGCTGATGTGTTAGATGCTGGGAGTAGTCATTGAGAGAATAGCCTTCTCTTTAAGTGCTGTGTGTGTTCAAGCAATAAGCCATTGATGTCCTTTTTGTCTGCAAGTATTAGTTAACAACACAAGATGTCAATATTGGAACTGGCAATAGAAACAGATGCCCAAGTCTGTGCTTTAGTCACCAGACCACGTGGCTTGCCACTGAGCAGATCAAGACCCTGTATAAGAGGATGCTCTGCCTAGGTGGGGGTAAAACAGCTCAAACTTTAGCCTATTTGCAAAAATTAACAGTGGTGGATAGAGAAGAAGGGTCAGGCTGCTGCTGGTGTTGAAGAATGCTGAGATCAGCCTGACTCATCAATCCCAAAGCTAAACACACTAAGGAAGAATGATGTTTCCTGACTGAAACTGGCACTGGTGAGGGTGTGGCAGACAAAGTACCTTATCAAGGAACCAACAATTGATAGTATTGGTAATTTATCTAAAGCTGCTGAGCTGACATAGCTGGCCTGGAGACATATAACTGACAGTCAATCATTTTGTACTATAAAAGCCCAGTTCCAGATTTAGGGTCTTCTAACATTCCCCTTCTTGGAGTGTGTGTGAAGATTCCTCCCTTAAGGGGAGTTGGCCCTCAAGGTTACTCCTTGAGGCTGATCAAAAGAGATTTGCCCACAGTCACTGGCACGGGTGAGTGACATCAATGTCTAATTAGGAATTATTTTGCTAGTTTGAATGTAATTGCTTCAACAAATAGTGCGCTACACTACCAGTTACAGCTATCTATATTGTGTAGTAAATAATTCTCATTAAGATCCTTTCGTCTAAATGTTATCATCACCAATTTGAATAAATAATTTATTTATGTAAACATATTTGGTTTGCTATCCTTCATTCTCTGGGATAAAGTCATATAAAGGCTCAATTACATCTATATAATATTTTAGACAGAAAACGTTGACCAAGTCTGGGACTAGGATTGGATCCAGCCACACCATAGACTCCTCTCTGAGAAGGAGTTTAGAGAGCAAGTGGGTCCTTTCTGTGCCTTTTGATTCAATGGGAGAGTCTCACTGATAAACCCTCTCTGAAGCTTCCATTCTGCCCGTGACATCCCGTAAGGATGTGGGTGCTGCAATGCTTAACTGTCATGGGAGCCCAGAGTCCTGGGTTAGGCTCCCTTTGCAGTGTCTGGCACAGAAAGAGACCTACAGAAGCCTGCTCATTAAGCAGGGGCATAGCTCTGGGTCTGCTGGCAACTGGTAAAACCAAGGCAATTGGGAAGTGCTGGGGCGAGCAAGTCCTCCTGCCCACACAATCATCACACATAGATAGGCCCATGTGCTTGTCTAGGACTTGCTGCTCTGAGAGCAGGATCTGACTATATGGGATAACAGCAGGAATATCATGTTGTGGAGGCCTCTCCTTGGGCATCTTTTTTGTCTGCCTTGATACTGAGCCTGGAGCTTCTGCAGGTGTGTTAGTTTAAGGGCTGGACTGGTTTGTATCATGTCAGGAAACAAAAGGACATCAGGGGTAGGAGAAACTTTAAAAGAAATGGCCCTGCAGAAGACAGTCCCTCTGTTGTTACTGAGGGACACATAAATTGTGGCAGAGGGCAGGACCCATCTTACATGTGCACTGCTGTCAGATCCTCTGCTGTTTGCAGGTGTGTTGCTTCATCTGTCAAAGGACTAGGCAAGGAATTTTTCTTGCCCTTTACTGTATCCAAAGGGGATTCTATCTAAAAGAACAGTCACATGGTTCACTAGTTGTGCATGATGTGGGGGAATCCATGCTTTAAGGGTATATACCTATTACTTTAGCTCCAGTCAGGGGTGAGATGGGAGCTCAGCGCAGAGGTGCTCCCATCAGGCACACAGAGAAGCAAAGGTAGGCTTAGAAATCCATGATGTGCAGGTTAGGGAGTCACCTACATAAGAATGCAGTTGTGGGGTGTTCTCATCCTCCATCGTCTCTGTGGAAAAAGCAGTGGGATGAAATTGCCCGTGGAGGGGTTTATTTTGCTCATAGCTTTGCACAAGCAGCACTGTGAACATCCTTTGGACTAGAGGGATGTCTATGGAGGGAAGTGAAGAGGCCTACAGTCTTTGAGACCGGGGATAGGGGGGTATATGATGGGAGAGGAGATTAGGGGTATTGAATTGCATTTTTAGACCTATATACTTCTGTCTAATTGCCACTTTAGGTGCTCCAGCCGATTACTGGATCTGCCTAGTCCCAAGTCTCTGCATTTCAACCCTTCTGGCAAGTGTTTTACTGCTGTTCTGTGTTCTGCCAAAAGCTTATTGGATATTAATGTGCCTTCCTGTGGTTTGAGTGAACCATGTCCCTTTAGCACTTTTAAGAAATACAGGAAAACCACTGATCCCATTTGCTTTCAGCACACCAGTCATCTTTGCTTCCCACTGAAATGGGCCTGAGAGCTGCAAATCCTCACATTTCTCTCGATGTTTCACAGGAGACAAGCATATCAGATGACCTCTGCTCTGACCATTGCCACAATCAGTACAAAAGTTAATTATTGGGTGTGGTGTGCCCCTTCCATCCTTCTGCTAAAATCAATCAGGATCAGGGCTTTAGGTGAAGGCAAATAGCTGACTGTGGGGTCTTTTCTTCCCCTGGAATAGAGAGCACATCCAGCATCCTCTGTGGCCCCAGCAGGCACAGGCTGCAGAAATAGCACTATTCTGTTTATATTTGGTTTCTCATGAGACCAAGCTTCAAATGTTCCTGTTTGCTTTTCAGTCAGCAGTCACTTCAATAGGCCTGGTCAACAGAGCAGACCAGGCTTTTACTAAACTCTCACTTCATGGTTTCCACTTCAGTGCTGGGTTTGTTATACAGTGACTGCAGTTGTCCCAGAGAGATTTTCTCTTCATGCTTGAAATCAGCATCCAATGTCACGGTGACAGTGAAGCTGAGAGCTATGTCTGTTACATTAAATAAAAGTGGAAGTGTAGCATGTGCTCACATCCTAGTACTTGCTTTCTGTTGGGAGTGTGAGTGTCTGGTTGTGGTGGAGATCTGACAGCATGGGCTAGCAGGCATTACCAACCAGTGCTTGGCCTTTGGGCATGTAGTCTAGTGGCTAGGGCACTTTTGTCCATAATCATATATTTTCACCACTCTTTGGATCCCTCCAGCTGTCTAGATGTTACAACCGTGGGCATGGTGGTATGAGTCCTGCTAATCTTAAATTTATGAACTAATGACAGTGGGGGACAGTGTCACCAGTACAATCTGACAAATGCCAATTTTGTTGGCTCTCACCTATGTATTTTCAGTGCTTAGGTCCTTCCATGTGGTTGATAGAAGAATTGGACTGAGTCAGAGAGGTGACTCGGTGAGCTGTACAGTGTTTGAGTGTAGCAGTGCACAGTGGCTCATCCTGTCTTTTCTTTGAAATTGTTCTAATCAAAATGGTGAAAACACTTGCCATCTTAAATATAGCAGTACTCAGAAATTGAAATATATGAATTTCTTACAAGCTTCCATTTTTTTCTCTCTGCTAGGATAAGTAACCATACATAGCTTAAAAGGATCTCAAAGCATTACGTAAAGAGATATTCCCATCTTTAAAAAAGGCTGGCAGAAGGGTGGGGTGAAGTCCTGTGTGCCAGGGCAATAGCAGAGGTGGCAGTAAGACTTTCTTCTCTTGGACAGTGATGCAATGTGCAAAGAACTACATCCAACCCACCTTCATCTACTGCTACAGTTAAACCCATCTTCAGTGAGAAGCTCACATTCATACAGGTTTGCAACAGTATAAATAATATGCCATATTAGGGCTGTAAATCAAGTGCTATTTGCTTGAAACTATTTCAAGCTTCTGCTTTTTTTCCAGCATAATCTAAAAGAGCTTTATTGATGTCCTGTCTACCACCTGTTTTACATGTGAACCTTGTGACTCCTAGCCTTTCAAGCTTGTTAATTAGGCCAATAAGAAGCATACCACAGGAGCTCTGAAATGTAACCCTTCAGAGAAATGCTGGTGGAACATCTTTCCCAAGTTTGCTAGTTCCCTGGATGGGGAACCCTTCTGTGATCAGTCACCTTCTACATTTTGGGGAAAGGTGCAGCAGTAGCTCTTTACATTTTCTCCTGACTTCTTACCCGTTGCAGGAGGAACCTGGGAAGGGAAAGGCTTTTGTGTATTTTTCTCCCTTGCTGCAGCACAGCAGCTGGATTTTTCTCAGCTACACTATAACTTCATTGCGATCATCAGGCACTCAGTGCTTGAAGGCTGCCAGATGTACAGACAGTATGAGCATCAGCGTGGGCTTCCACAGGCATCTACCTCAGTGGTTTATGCTGATAACTAATTGGAGGATATACAGCTCTAGGAAACAAAGGCCCCACTTGGTATGCAAGCCACTGCTAAATGCTGGAGTCTTACGTTTACTGGTTGCTCTTTCTGAAGTCCAATTTTGGTACAGCTTATGCATGAATACAAAACAGTAACAAAAGTGTAGGCTGTCTGCTCATTCTTCTCTTCTGTCTCCTCTCCTTCACCACCTCATAGTATAAAGCTGTAGGCTCTGAAACAGAGATGCAGTTGCCTTTCTTGCTGTGCCACCACCTGGGGAGGGATGCTGGTTACCAGGAGACTGCCACGCCTTCTTGATGAGATAAAGGCACGAATGGGCAGCTGTGAATGACAGACCAAAAACTGGCTTGGGTTGTATTTACAGGTGTGTGATAAATTGTCCCCAGCAACTCCAAGGTGTAAATGAGTTGCTGTCTCCCTAAACAGATGTACAAAGTCTTAAATCAGAAGTGTGTTCGGAAATACCATCTGACAAAGCACACCTTTTCCTAGAAAGAGATGTGTGGTCAGGCAGCTCCCTCCTCCTCTGCCTTCCCAGCACAGGGAGAATGCTGCCCTCTCTTGGATATGGACACAAAGCCACGTTTGCCACCAGAAACTACCCCACAGGGGCTGGTGTTTCTGGCCACCAGAAGGACATCATAGCATACAGCTGAGGCTGTAGCATCAGGATGTAGATTACAAGCTCCCAGCTGCTGTGGACAAGTCAGGTCATCTGACATGTTGTAAAGGGCTGCTGGCAGGGTATGGTACCCAACAAGCTTTGGTGGGTTTCCATCCAAGTGGTCAGTGTAGGGGCATTTGAGCAAGAAACACTATAACTTGGGGGGGACGGCGGGGAGGGTGTTTGTTTGGTTTGGTTTTGTGTGTGTGTGTGTTTGCTTGTTTGTTTTACAAAAAGTGTTCACATCCTCCACTTATACACAAATGCCTGGACTGAACTCTGGGAGTTCAGAGCCAGGGTTAAGGCTGTACCAGCTCAGTTTTCTTCCTATAGATGAATATTGGGTTTGGGATTCAGCTCAGATCTACTGGAAAGGAAACTATTGTGTTGTCTTTATAGACTGATTGTGCAGGGGTGAGGGCTGGGTTGATTTCCTGTCTCTTCCTCCAGGGTCTGCAGGAATGGGCTGAACGCAGGCACTGAACAGGAGATTGCTATTGCAGTGTTGGGGTTTCCCAGGGATTCATTACCACGGAAGCAGTTCTACCTTCCACTTTACAGCAGAGTCTGTGGTGACAGGGTTCTTGTCCTTCAGCCATCTGGGTTCTGTTTAACACGACTGTCAGATTTCCCTCCTAAATGATTGCCTTTTACAGCATTCTTGCATTATGAGGACTTAGAAGTCAATCAAGACAGTTTGAGCAATGCTTTGCTCTTCCCCTGTTTTCTTTCTCTGAGCTGCTCTCAACCCTCACCATCCTTCAACATCAGATGAAGAGTGCAGTTCCCTTTAGAATTGTTTTCTGTCTTAAAAGCAGAGATGCTGTATCAGTCGAAGCCTTACTTTGAGGACAAAAGGGAGCAGACCTGCACAGTTAAGAAAGCTGGCTAAAGTTAAAGTTCTGACTACAAGTGAGCAATCCTAATCTTCTCTCAGGAACCCTCTGTGAGTGAACAGAGCAAGCTCAAACATGGGACAAGCCCATCAAATTTACTTGCTCCTCTTCCTATTTGCAGTTAGGTACAGTTTTCTTTTGTTAAGGTGTGATGATTTTTAGCATTCCCAGCATCTTGCAGAGTAAAAATATCTTTAGCTTCATACTGGAAAGCCATATGTGTTACTTGGAAGTTTCAAATTCATATTAATACATCAGTGAAGCACCTTCTCTTTTAAAGAATCCAAAGAACAATGCAGACAATAGATCAAAGCCTGTACTGGGAAATTGCTGTTAAACTTAATGTTTAAACTCAGTCTGAATAAGATTAAGGAACTTATGAGCCGTAGCCCCTGTGCTGCAGAAACACAACTAGCCTTTGTGTTCAGTACTATCTCTGAGGGCTCAACAGCAAGAAGCAACCGTGGACAACTGGACACAAGGAAAGCTTTTGTAGAAGCAACGGCAGAAGGAACTCAAAGAGCTAGGATGTGTTTTCCACCTTGGAAAGACACTAAGGCTGGAAACCCCAAAATTTGGAAGAATATCCTGAGAATGACAATGTCAACACTTGTTAGGGCCTTGATTTCTGAATGAGGTGATCATGGTGGAGCAGTGGCTCTGCAGTGATTCAGAAGGAACACTGCCATCTAGTGCACTTCGAACAGAGAATTTCCATACTATGAAAATAATGTGATTTGTGTCTGTGTGTGCAAAGGCTGGAGGCACTGCTAGGTAAGAGAAGGCATTGTATTTTTGTGTTGTATAAAGAAACAGTGTTTTAATTTACAAGTGATCACTAAGTATGAAGAGGAAGAAGAATCAACAATCCCCTTCTAACACACTCATTATGCATGAGTAATGCTTTTAGCTGGAATCTGTGTCTGATCTAAATAGTAGGTTTCCACAAGCTGTCTGGGTGCAAGCTTGTGCTTCACATTGCCTTAGCGATGTCTGATTCCTTTCCGGCAGTGCATAATGTGTCAGGACGGTGGCATGCTCACCTATCTTGCATGCTCACTTGCACCCAGACTGTTTCCACACCACAGGCTTTCTGTCTGTACCTCTTGGTTGTAAGAAAAACTCTTGGCCTTAAAACTGAGTTGGATCATTTGCTTGTTTTTTTTTTAAGAGAGATGGCCTGATGGGCAAGCAATAACAGCAGAAAGTGTTTGCAGCCCTCTCCCTGTTCAGGAATAACTCTCTTGCCCTAGCACACGAGCTTCCCACATGCTGAGGCAGGGTGGGAAATGCCTGCATGAGCCACCGTATAGCAGCTGTCTGCCCAGTGGTAGACAGCTGAGGTCTGCACTGTGTAGCTGCAGGGAGTCAGTGGGGAATGAGGCTTAGGGGCTGGCAGAATAAACTGTCCTCAAGAGGGAGTCACTAAAGTTCATTTTCAGACTTTTTAGAAACATAGCCCACCCCCCCCTCCCTTTTTTCAGTGCAAGTCAAAATAATCTGTACAGATAAAACAATGGTCTACTGGCACTAGAGTGGTTTGTGATGCGCCTTGCTTACCTGACCTGTTGGTGAACAGGTCCTTCTTTCAGGTAAGAACACCTGAAAAGGTTTTGGTTATGCATCCTCTTCCTTGCAGGAAAAAAGGATATATCACTCTCCATCCTGCCTGTGAAACAGATAAAAGTTTTTCCAAGGATCATGACCCTTACGGGTTTGTAGAAGGATTCAGAGGGAATTGAAAAATGTTTATTAGTCTCAAAATGGTTAATTAGTTTTAATCATTGGCAGCAACTCAGAAATTACAGCTGGTTCTCATGTCGATGCCCTGGAGCAGCAAAGCTGTTGCCCACAGTTAAAGGCAGCCAGTTGTTCCTTCCCAGTGCAAATGCCTGACATCAGTATAAACTGTCAGACTTCTCCTCATGACAAGAAATGCACCCAATTCACTCTGTAGAGGGTGAATCACCACTGTGAGCATGCTGTGTGGACGGCTTGCATCCTGACAAGGCTGAGAGTTCTGCTCCTACAGTCACAGCAGAAGTATGTGCTTACTTGGCAACAAACATCTGATGAATTCATCTGATCCCTCCACTAGATGGGATGCAAGCACCATCATTTCTAAGCACTTCTGGTCGAAATGTGAAGTTCCCACACAGCCTGCTCAGCATAAGTGGTTCCCATGCCAGATACTACTAGCCAAGGGCTATGAAAGGCAAAAGTGTTTAGTTCCAGTTCCTCCTCATCAGAAAGAGCACACAAAGGGAAAATGATTCAGTGCCTCAGAGACATGATACATAAATGATTGGGGATGACATCATCCACCAGTCAGGCAACATGGTGTCCTGCAATCCTCTAGGTTCTAAACTAATGTGAACAGAAATGAGGGAGTGAGCCAGGGTGGAGAGTTGTCAGTTCAGCATTATCACTAGACACAGCAAGTGCTGTCAACTGTCCAGAGAGAGACCAGCTTATTTTTGGAATCAGTAAGAAAGTTAATGCTTTTATAGATCTCTAACCTTAACACAGTACAATCTTACTCCATTACTGCTAGTACAGTAATGACCACTATGCCACTAATCATACTTATTCATTATCCCAGAGTAATTATAGTAGATAGTATATAAGTAATACCTCCACCCCTCTTTCTCTATGCTTTTAATTTTGTGTGTATTGAATGTTGTTATTACTTCTTTTTCTGGGGGG
>VXAY01002774.1:2359299-2454169 GCA_013399855.1 Oxyruncus cristatus
CCCTTTAAAGGAATTGCTTGGAATTCTTATTCTACAAGGACATGAGAGCTTTACTTCTTACCCTGAAACGAAACTGAACATTTTTTCATAGGAAGAAAATTCCAGTATTTGGCCAGCCCGATTCAAAACTTCTGGAAACTTGGGGCAGATCTTTGGCTTGTACAGACTGGCTAGGTCCATTGTGTTTAGTCCACAGAGGATTTGGCCCTAGTTAATTAATGGTTCACCCAAGGTCATGCAGCGAGTTGATTTTTAAAGCTGGAGACTGAATCCAGAGCTGTTATTATTCAATCCTGTCATATATCTTGAAGTTTACTGCACAACATTGTATTTTCTTAGACAAGCTGGATTAATAAGAACCAGGATCCATGAGGCTCTGATTGCAACTTTTCTTAAAAATCATGTTCTGAAAAATCTATTCAATTGTGATCTTACTAGAAAAGCGAGTAAATATGTTGTAATTAGTGCATAGGTGACACTGACTACCGAGGGAGAGAGAGGCCTGAAAAACTGCTTTTGTTATTTAAACCTTTCTTTCTAAGTACAAAAGCATTTGATTGGCACTTCACTGATTTAATAGTCCATTTGTAATGCAGGAAGAACATTACAGAAAATTTTAGCATTATTTTAAATCTCATCATTTAATCTGTAGGTGTTTTTTAAAAATCCTCATTTCTAGGAGAAGAAAACTTTCTGATAGCATGTGGAATCTGTGCCTAGTCAGTTGTTAAAGATATGGATGCCTTGCATCTTCCAAAATGAAATGGTTTATGAGTCTTAAAATGTATCGTTTGTTGTGTTAGCACAAAAAATAAAAGAAAATAAAAATCCTTTTGGCCGAGGATTTCATGGTTGCTCTTACTATGTTATAACATTAGGAATGGAATCCTAACCCTCCTGCTTTAAAATCAGGGTTGACAGCATTCAGACTATGGAGAAGAACAATTCAGATCCTGTGCAGCAGCAGTGCCAGATGTACAAGATATCAGCTAGCTCATTCAATCTGAATTTATAGAGTTGGTCTTTCACCTGTACTTGTATAAAGATGCTTTGTGAAAGTTGAATTTTTTATTTCCTGTTTTACACATGGGGAAGATACAAAGGCAAGAAATCCAAGCAGATTGGCTGCACACTTCCCCGTCCTCCGTGTTTCTGATTTTCACTGGAAAATAAGATTTCATAAAGTTCATGAAGGCTTGTCTCTGCCTTCCAAGCATTTGGGGAGTGGCTTCATTGTTAAAATATTATCTAGTAGAAAGGCCCTGGATTAAACAGCACGGAAATGACTTCCCAATGTCAAAGAGCAGTCGGTGACAGAGTTTGAACAGACCTTCTGCCTCCCAGGCCACAGCTGCACCTATGGCTTCATTGTCCCATCCCTCCTACGCACATGCATGCCTGGCATTGTTTTGGAAATACAGCAGAAACTTGATAATTCAAACTGATGACTCGGAGAGCCACTTGTGGAATTAATTTATTGGGTAAATTAATGACTAGGTACGCAGGCAGACTAAAAAAAAAAAAAAGATGGTTTGTCATAGTGTATGATTTGTTCTATTACCTCAAACAGTGTGATTTGTCACTGCATTAATTGAGTATCCTGGAAAATGTTTTGTTCAAAATTTTATAAGTGAAGTCTTAAAAAAATCTCAGTATGGTCCTGTCCTTGTTATGGAAATCTGTGAGGGGAATTGAGTTTTCAGCTCTTCAATGAGGAGTTGTAATTTGGATTAGAAATTAATCCATAGCACCTATTTTATGGCACAGGATTTATAGCACGCTGCAGAGGTTAAACCACAGGCTTAGTATACTGATCTGTGCTGTAGGCTTATTTGATTTCGGCAGGGCTGCCTGCCTAAGACAAATAGGATTTGATCCTTGCTGGGTAACCTTGGTCAAATTCCAGGCGGCCCTCAAGACTTACTATTTCCATCTTGGTATTAGAAAATGTGTGTTCTTTCTGTTTATTTTTCACAGGGCCTCAGTATTGTTCAGTATAGTTTGTCATGTGAGGCTGTAAATCCCTTCAAGCGAGGTGGAATTTTAGATTTGCAAACTGTTCCCAAATGATTGCATGTGTATCCTGAAGGAAAAGGCTGTCCTCTAGCCAAGTATGGACAGAACTTACTGAGTTTAGCTCATTAAGATTCCAGAGTGACTGCAGATATTAATGTAGAAGATGCTATGGGGAAAAAAAATTATTTTTAATTTGCTCAAAGTACCAGATTAATGTTAAGTAAGCAGAATTCATCTGTAATTGCCCAAGAAATCTTACCAGCAGTTTAAGCTCTCTGAAGAGCTGTTGCAGAAAGTGTGTACAAATCATTACAGTATTGACAAACAAACAAAAAAAATAGTGTCTCAAATTGGCAGCTTTTAGTAAACTTTGCTTGTTTACCCTTACGCAGGCATGCTGACCCTTGATCTTGGGTATCAGAGCAAATGAAAATTCAGTTCTTTAATTTTCATGTATACACTGAGATGAATCATTGGGCATTTCTGAAGCAGAAGCAAATAGTTGCCATTGACTATTTTTCACAACCAGAGGTGATTTTAGGAGGTCTGTGTTGCTTAGGGAGGTCCAACGTTTGTGGCCTGAGCAGGGTGAGCAGAAAAAAAAAAGATCTTGGGATGTAGATAGTTTTGTGCTTACTGATATCAGTAGATCTCGGATTCTGCTCTAATTTTCCCAGATATTCATGAAAGATACCTCAAGGAATACCAAAATACAACATATTGTTTTTAAATTTTCTCGTAAGAGAAAGTTCTGATTCTAGTTCTTGTAGCTGCTTATTCAAATAAATAATTACTCCTTCATCTTTCCTTAATTTTTTAATCAAATAAAGGGTCCAACCCAGTTATTGGGTATCTTATATTTTCATGAAAGCATGCTGAAGACTGAGTCCTTGTTTACTGGTTTGGGTTCCTGGCTTAAGACTTGGGCATCATGAAGGTCCCTGCTCTGCCACAAATAGCATATTTGACTTTAGGGAAAATTGCTCAGTCTTTGTTTCCTATCTGTACAACAGGAATAATACCATGTGCTGTCATCACAAATATTTGCAAAGGTATGTACATGGAGAATTCTGAAATGCTGCCGTTAGGGTTATAAATAATATCTCAAGCAATAATTTCAAATGGTAGGTGCCAGTTTTTCCATTGACTGTTTGGTTTGACAATAAATGCCAATGCCAGTAATTTTATAAACTTTGGTGTAGTTATTCTGGGTTTGCATCAGAAAACAGAAGGTGGCTTAGACATGAATTTCCTCTTTGAAATAACTGAAGTGACATCAGTGGAATTATACAGGAATGATTTTGGCATTGAGACTACTTGAAAACATAGTGCTCTGTGAGTGCTTTGGCCTCATACAAAGTGAGCTGTATTAGTAGTACAGGAGTACAAAACTTCTTTGGAATTGTAGTCTCCTCTTTACCATTTTAAGTTTTCAAGTACTGCAGCTAGCAAGTAGTGTTTCTGGAAGAACTTACAGGATTAAAAAATGTCCACGTCTCACACTCAGTGCTAACTGTACACACAAATGACTTGATTTCCCATATGGCCTTTAGCACATCCATTTTACTAAAGCATAAGAACATAGAAATTTTAAAGCATTTTTTTAACAAACTCCAGTCAGACATCTAGGCTGCTTTTCTTATACGTAACACTTTCTATTTCCAGACACTGTAAATATTGGCCTTCAGAAAAGCTTTGTACAGTGTTTACCCACATCACTTTATGGAAGATGAAGAAAGAAGAAAATATCCACTGTTTCCAAAACTGGAATTTTTAACTGCTTGTATTTTTGCATGCATCTTCTGAGACCCTGAGGCTTTATTTCCAACACCAGCACTACTAGTTCTGTGCACTTCCCTCTCCCACTGGTGCTATAAGCTGTAAGTTGCAGTCATTAAGCATAACTACCTGAAGGAAGATACTGAACACCATCAAAACTCATGTAGAAGTTATGGCTTTTAGGTGTAGTGAAACAAGGACAAAGTTCTTTGAAACAGATTAGAAGTGCCTTAAGTTTGGGCCTATAGAGGAGCTGTCATTCTTCAGTGTTTTTAAGTGTAACAGAATGAAGTTAGGGATTGAAATGGCAGGTGCTGCTGCTCTTCTGTTAAAAGCAGCAAAAAATGTTTTGTTAAGCAATTTTCTGTTTCATAGCTGTCAAGTAAATAAATAAAATCTTTGTGCTTTTTAGGTGGAGTTTAAATGTTGAGTGTAGTTTGTCTCCAAAACGATTTGTAGGACTTCTCCCCCATTGTCGTGTATGAATAACACCCACTGAACTCAATGAGAGGGCTTTTTTATCATGTGGCTGAAAATAGCATTCAAACGTTGGCAGGTGCAAGACTGGTGAGAAACTTCAGTCTCACACATACAAACTAGTTGTTTAGGAGAGTCTTCTACATGGTGGTGGCTGCTCTTAGCTGGGCCGCTAGAATCAACAGAGTTGCTCACTGGCTGTCTTCTTGTTGAGATCAATCAGCTTGTCTTTCCAGGAGGGTGTGTAACGAAGAAGGGCCTGATGGTGCTGATTGCAGTAATATACTTAGCTATGGCAGCTTTAGCTATTATTTATAGAAGTGCTAATTATATCAATAGAAATAGCAATATTAATACTGTTAAGTGTCAGAATCCACGCTTGACAGCATGAACTAAACACAGCTACTGTGAAACAAAGCAGCCAGCTTGTCTCCCTTGTCAAACCACCAATATGCATTTCAGGAAGAGTACACACCCACCTTAATTGCTTGGGGTCTCACCATTTTTGCTCATCTTGTTATATCACTATCATTTCAAGCTGAAAACTCACAAGACCGGCTGTTCCCATGAAGTGTAGTCTGTATTCAAAGTCAGTCTGGAAAATTCAAACTGTGACTAAAAGTCTAACAGTGGATTCCAGTTCAAAGCTGTCATCCTACAATGCTGGAAACTGCAAAGTGTCTTGAAGTTCAGAATCTGATCCAAACTTTTTTTTTTAGTTTATATTCTACCACTTCTTCTTTACAAAATAGTTGGTGAGGATTCACGTAGACTTCAGTACCCACAGTTACCTTCAGACTACGTTATAACTGGCCTTAATTGGCATCTTTTAAAAGGCAGAAATCATATTACTGAAAAAATAAACAAAACTAAAAGAAAACAAGAGCATATTGAGACTTATTGTCTGGCTGCTTTTTTAACATTTAAAATGTGCTTGATTTCCTGTCACAGGTCTTGTTACATCTGCCTACCTCTTGTGACAGTGTTTTAGACTGACTTCCCACAGGAGCTTACAAATCAAGCAGGTTAATGTCTTCATTAAAACTGAATAACAGTTTACTTTGGGAAAAAAACATATTAAATATTTCAGGATATTGAACACCAAACTACTATTAAGCTTTAACTAATGCATTTACTTTGCTGACACTTGCTCTCCAATGGGACATGTAGCTGAAGTTAATTTCAGTCGAAGTGATGTTTAAGACTTCATGAGAAAGTGTTTCCAACCCCTTCTAGATGATTTTACTCCAATTCTATCACTCTGTACTTGAGAAAAAGTTTTAAATAAGTTATTTCAGCAACTTGCCATCCTTATTTTGGAAATGTAATGGGTATTAATGTCTCCGTCAGAGTTTTAAATAATCCTTTCTATGTCCTAGATACATGTGATACACGGTGTAAGGAGAGTGACAGGCTGTTGGCCTCCGGACATATAAAAAACATCCTTAGCATGCTTTGCCTTTGGGAGGAAAATACAATGATTTTTGCAAACAGAAAAGCTTTGGGTTTTGTCACCCATGACTGTGAACCTACCTTAAGACGTGACTGATTTAGTGGATCAGGAGGACAGAAATGGAGACACATGGCCAGTAGGTCAAGGTTTCTCAGCTGGCAAATGGTGGTATTCTGTGTGGGCTGCTGTTACTGCAGAACTATGGGCTTGTGTCTTTCTCACTCTGTGCAGAATCCGTTTGCAATGATGCCATGTGGGACACAGGGGCATCCCATCAGTAATAGGAATAGGGTTTGTTTGGGTTTCTTTTGTTCATGTTGCACTGCAAATTCTGTTGGTGTAATTTGCTTTATCAGCTCTTTTGTTTTTGTTGGGATTTTTTTTGACCTCTTCATTTGGCAATCCTACGGTTTACTTATCTATTATCAGAGCCATGTCAGACTGTGATGCGTCATTCTTTCTGGATCTGACTGCAGCAGCATCCCAGTACATGATGCAATCAAACAACATTCCTCCCCTGGCAAATTTAGACCAATCCTTTTGAAATTTGTTAATGTATCCAAATTCAAAGCCAGTTTCAGTTCTACGCTGTAAGAATACAGATACTTTGTTGTAACTTTTCCCATTGTTGGTCTGTAATAATCCTGGAACTCTTCTGACATCTCTTTAAACTCTGTGAACAGGTGATCTGTGAGTAAATCTCTCTGAGGAGTTACAAACTTTCTTGAATTATTTACATCTACTGTAGGAATACTGTCTTGCATTGCATACTGGACTGATTGCATAGATGATACAAATTGAACGATGCAGAAAGAAATGGAGGATGGGCCTAGCACATAAAGATATGTGTTAGTCTTATGAATATATTATATAAAAAATAAATCCTACAGTAATGCTGCTGGCTTTAGCTGCGTTAACTTGAGAAAAAAAAAAAAAAGCCCACAAAACTTGGGGTCTTGGTTACAGCTATAAAGAGATCATTGAGAAGGATGAATAGCTTAGAAAATAATTTATGCAATAGGACAAAAATAAAAAGCCGAGTTTAACTACTAGTGGGTATCTGAAAGACGTCATTGCTCAGTGGTGGTGTTCTGGAATATAATGAGCACTAGCCTCATCTCATTTGGCAAACATGGTAATTCCTGGTAGGACAGTAGATAATTAACGAGTGCACGTGGAATATGAATTGGTTTTTATTTTTACTTGTGGTCACAATGCATTTAAGTTCAGTAGAGTAGGAAAAAATAATTATTAGTTTTATTAGAATGATTCTGTGGGGCATTCCACTTTTTGGATAAACAAGTACAGATCAACATTTTCTTGAATTTATTTGTCATGCACATTTATTCAATATATTGTCATTCACTCCCTCTAAGTGGTTCCATGTGTCACATTTTTTTGAAATTTACATTTGTCATTTGAAAATAAAAATTGTCTTTCAAGATAAGTAAGACTGATCTGGTTTTGTTACCACAGTGGATGAGTACTTGCACTCTGGTGGTGCAAATGCATACTCAGGTTAATGATTGGTTTTCTGAAAGCCTTTGTGGCCATTTGTTAATTCTTTGCTGTTTATTCTAGTAAAAGATAACATTTTGGTCAAAGGATGTCTACTTAAATGGAGCAGGGTGGCTCAAAGTGAAGTTACCAAAAACACCAAGGATTGAGATGAAGAGGGTTAATAATTCCCCATTTTCAATGAATGGGTCATTTTGGTGCCAGTCTACCCAATCTTGCTGTCCTGCACCTGTTCTGTGGATCCCATTTGCTTGGGCTGATAATCTGGTGCTTTCTACCAGAGCAGTGCTGCTCCGAAAGCACAATAACCTGGACTTGATATGATAAGAATGCTAACTCCAGATTCTCAATTAGAACTAGTGTTATTTGCATGTGTGTATTCTAACAGAAACTAGGGAAATCCCAGATGAGATCAGTGCCCCATCCACTGGTGCTGGGTATTTTACATAGAGTAAAACCTCAGGAAGCTTACAGTTAATAAGGCAAGTTGGGAGAAAGGGAAACAAAATGTTAGAATTTCCACTGTTGTGGTTGCAGACCGAGGAACAGAGAAAAAATAGGTGACTTGATCGGGATAATCTAGGGAAACGAAATAGAGGTTTTCAGAGGCAACTAACTCCCACTAAAGCAAGTATGGGAGTGATGTGCCAACCTGCCATTTGTGCCTTTGAAAATTTCCCCAGGGAGTCTATTGTAGAGCCAAGCATTGAACTCTGATCTTCAGTCCCCCACCAGACAATCGTTCCTTTCTGCTTTAAGTGTTTTTAATTGAAAAATACCATCTGAACTGTGTCTGTAAAGAATTACTTCTCCTCAGAACCTCCAAAAGAAAAGCAAAATGATGTGCTGCAGCAATAAGTTAACCAGTGATCAAAATAAAAACCACAGTCTTGTTATGAAAACCAGAACTCGTGGGTAAATACTGTGAATTTATGACACCACTGGAAAAAAAAAATCCACTCTGGTAAATGTAATACTTTTAGAACTGAAGATTTTTGGTTTAATTATTAAACTATTCAGATCTCTTCTAAACAGACTTTACATGCAAAAGCTACAAATTGTTTAAAAAAACAAGCAGAAGTTCATCCCTTGTTTTTCTCCAGGCGCTATTTATATCTGTGTCGGTGTTTGTTTCAGAGAAGAGAATAAAACTGAAGTCCACATGACCCTATCTTACTCTCCCCAAATAGCAGTAACACTTTTCCTTTTATATAGAGTTGAACATATATTAACTCACACATTCTCATCACTTCACGAGGAGGTAGACTCCCTTCCCATTTTGCAGTTTGGGAAACACTGGCAGTACTCAAGGTTATACAAATCCGAAGAAATTGTGAGAGTCAAATTACACTGCTGGAGTGACCTGTGTGCAGGCCACTCCAACACGTCCCCTAATAATATTTTACAAGCCTTAGCCATCTGTGTGTGATGAGATCAGAAGTAAGGAAGTCTGTAGTTGCCAAGAGGATTTTAGCAAGCAGAACTGTACAGCTACAAAGAAATCCTACAGCATCAACAAAGGGAGCTCAGAAATATTCACACTGAGCTCTTTTTGACTCTTTTAATTCAAGACCGTTTCTTCTTGTAAAATTTTAAGGGTTTGTTCTTCCTCTTGCACACTTAATTGTTATTGACCGTATTGTAAGCTTTGCATACATTATTAGGAGTCTCCAGAATGGCTAATCCTGCATTTTGCAAAAGCAAGAAGATACTACTTCTGCTGCATCTCTCTGTGTGCTTGTAGGGGTAGCCAACCCTTTCATCCTGGCTGCATCCCCTCACAAACACCACACACACGTGTTCAGAAGTACCCCAAACAAGAAATCTCCCAAGACTTCTCTATCCACTTCTGATTCATGGAGTTCTTGCCATACATGGATCTCAGAGTAATGACATGGACTCATTACGTATGTCTTCCTGGTTTTATTTGGTTTAAGATGAACTTCACAAAAACTAATAAATACAAAGGATAGGCCTTTCAAAAGCTCTCACCATCAGTCTTGCTCTTCTCCTTTTGCAAACAATCAGGACTGGGCTTGACTGGAGTTGGAATTAAGCACACATTGGTCATTTTCACCACTCCTAGTCATAGCCTCTCCCCAGAGAATTTATAATCTTACAAAAGGGATTAATTGATTAGTACTGAAGTTGATCAATGGATATGAATCTTAAGCTCTCAAGAACAGCTCCGATTCTGGAACAAAAAGTCCCTTGAGCTGCTGTTTTGGTTACTATGGGTTAAGTTCTATTAGGCTTTCTCCCAGTTTGTTTTATTAGAAAATGGTATTTATTTGACTGCGGTATGCTACCTAAAATTGTTATAATTTGTTTCTTTACTTCCATAAACATTTCTGTGTTTATTTTGGAGGAGTGGTTACTCAAGAAAAAAAAAAAAAACAACAAAGTAAGCTGAAAAATATACTGCCTGTCTCCCATATCTAATTTTCTCTTGTAATTAGTGTATATAATTTTCCTATAGCACCAATCTAAACAAAAACAATCCAGAACAAAACAAAACAAAAAAGAGAAGGAATAGAGACATTAGAATCTATTTTCAGGATGGTGTATCAGACCACACGCACTTATGGGGTAGAATAGATTTGTTATTTTGGGCGGTAATGTGGAACTTATGAGAAGCTTTCTTTTTTTATACAAAGTTAGTTCAGAGTAGATTAAAGTTTATTTCAAACTCAGCATATTTGACCTCAAGCATCATAAGAGTCATGTAGAATTGGCTCATGCTATTAAATTCCTACAGCGAACTCCATAATAATGATTAATTTCTTTCATAAACTCTCTTCATAATTAATACAGGTTTCATTGTGGGCACTGCTATTCTCATATTGATTATCTCTACAATTTAGATTGGACTCGTAAAATGATGTCTTTGTTTACTCTGATGGCCAGACATTTATTTTACTTGGATAACTCTCATCATTTGCAAACTGAACTGGGGGTATTGCTCCCATAGAAATTACAAATATTCAGACCTGTTTCATGCAAGAGCAGGGATAATTTTTTGGCACCTGAGATTAATAATACTTTGGTGTTCTCTGATGCTTTTCATCTGAGAATCTGAGTTCTTTATGAACAATTAATTAAGCTTTTAATACACCCTTCTGAAATAGGGAAGCATTAGTAGCCTCTTGCACTGATGCATAAACTCATATTTAGAGATGTTGAGTTCAAGTCACCTGCCAAGCTGTCTGTAGTCAAGTTGAATATAACCCAAATTTGCTGATTACCGATCTTTCCTTCAGCTGAGAGGAGTTTCTTTCACCTGGCATGATAATTTTTGATGTGGCATAGTTCCTTTTGGTAAAATATGCGTTTTAAAAAATTATAATGGCTGAGTATGCTTTAGCTGCTTGAACAAGTTTGGACTTTTCTTGTTGCTTGTTTCTTTTCAAAAATAATTTAATTTTATTTCTAGGAGCCTTTCATAAGCTACAGTTAAATCAATAAACTTCTAAGACTCTAATAATCCCTTGTAAAACAAACAAAAAAAACCCCAAAAAGTGACTTTCACATTTCAGACAGACTTCAGGAGAAGCAGCTTTAATGAGAGAAGGAGAAAATAATGAATGATGAGATGGACATTTGAGTGTATTGAAGATAAAGAGCCACAAACCAGATTTTCTAACGCTATTCTGTACCTTTTATACAATGTTATACAACAGGTGAGCCTTTCTCTTGTGTACATTAATGATGTAAATCCACCTTATTGCAATATTAAAGTAAACCCTTCTCATATAGCTGAGAGGTTTCAAGGAGGGGGGCAGTATATTTTGTTTAGTTCTGTTGCCCAGACTCTGAAGGGTCCCGAGTCCCATGAGCTCTCCTTGTTTTGCTAAATTCAGAGGGTGCCCAGGGAAGTTGAAGTGACTGGAGACAAACAGGAATTCCGGTTTTTGAGCTGAATTCAGCCATCCTGCTGTTGCCAAACTTACAAGCAGGGAGGGGAAAATGTGGATGTAAAAAGTGGCACTTATATACATATTAATGCTTGCAGTACATCATCCCCCATGTCTGAGGACACTAAGTGCAACTGAGGACATAGTGAGGTTTACAAGAGTACCTCACATGTTGAGATGCTTTATAGTCCCCCCTGTGAATAGCCTAGCGAAAACCATATGTGAAATATAAATATACTGGGACTTAAAAATGGAGCTGCATTCCAGCCTTTTAAGTTAATTTTGTAACATACTGCATCTGAGGGCTTGATGTGTGTTGTATCCAATGCTAGCTGAATACTGAAGGGCTTAATAAATGCAGTATGTACTGGAGACACTAGAGGGTCTGATGGAAGACGTGAAAGAAGAACAAGAAGAGGGTGGGAAGAGCATATTTTAGTGAAAGAACAAATCCAGTTTGAACCAACTGTCTGCTTGCTTCCTTCGGTCCGAAGGCAACAATGAACTCCCGTTGTCATGCTGAGTCAGTTGGCAGTGACTCACTTTATCAGTCTCAAAATTGTCCGGCATTTCATCAGAACTGGATTACACAATGGGTTTTTCCTTTTCCCCCTTTTTTTTCCCAATACACTTTTATTATTAATAGGCATGCAAATCATCTGATGTTAACATGTTTCCTCATTAACTTATACTTTTTTAATTATAAGATTAATAATCATACAGCTTCCCAAAGAGGGAAATACAGTAATCCCAAATCTGACTTGAAATTCTCAAGCAAAAACTTTCTTAGTTATGTGGTTTTCTCAGTTAAAAATAAGTTAAAGCCTTTTGTTACTTTCCACAGGATATTGGCATAACTAACAGATGCTCACAATTGTTTAGCTGAGGTATGTGTTCTCCATTGGGTGTGGAGAAAAAATTTGTATGTGGAAACAGCAGCCAACATATCAAAGTTGAATTTTTCTCCCCAGCATGACTTTTTTTGTTGTTTTAATTTTTTTTTTTCAAAAGCCTCTTGGAGAAAACACAAATGTAGCATTTTATCCACTGAAACAGTGCATGCAAATGACATGAAGTATTTTATAGGCATCCCTTGAACACACGTTATCTAAAATGCAAAGTGTAATTAAAAAACAAGAACATCTTCATGGTCTCTGTAGCCTGTGAAAAATTTAGGTCTATGGGGCTTTATATCTAACTCTGCATATTGGTGCACTTCACCAGATTCTTTGATTTTAGCACCTAAGCTGTTGCACAGTTTCAATGAAAGTGATATGAATAAACTAAAAATGTGTAAAAAGTGATGCTGAGTTGGCTGGACAGCAGTGCATCTGTTCTAAAATCCAGCATTTTTAAGTTCAGTCATCTTGTCTGCCCCAATTTAACATCTGTATTTTTCACCTGCATGATTAAATTAATTGTATTCAATCAAATACATATTTTATTGCATATTTAGGGCAAAATATGGATCTTCAGTTTTTAATCTTAGAAGATTTGAGATATCTAGAATATGTTCAGTGCCTGTCCCAACCTTGACGTCCTACCCTGGATTTAATCCCACCCGTCTGTGTTTCGAATCAGTCCTGGTGGCTATGAAATGGAAAGCTTCCAAGAGTCTTTGAATAATTTTTTAATTTTGTTCTTCAGTGGTTCTAGTTCTTTGTTGTTAATTAGATCAAACCACATTTCCACCGAGCCTGTAACGGTAGTGTCATTAGCCTGTAATCTGTCAAGTCCCTCTGAAACCTCCTTCAACTGCTTTTGTAAATTTAGTACCTCTCTGTAAAGTTCCTTGCAGAGAAAATGTGTGCTATTTTTTGATCAAAGTCCTTCTTGTTCTCAGTGCAAATTTCAAGACACTTGTTGATGCAAACACAGAGTCACGTGTTCCTGAGAGGAACACCAAGTGTCCCTGAGAACCAGGGGCACTTTTTCTCTCAGGTTACCCTTTTTCTCTTGATTTAGGCAGCCTGCTGGTGATAGCAGGGTGATTTTTGTCTTTAGGCTCTATAGTACAGTTTTGGAAAAGTTTGGCTGTTACTTTTTCACTCAGTGTGGCTGCAAGACAGTATCAGAAGCAGAAGAAATAGTTTTAAACATTCCTGTTTCAATTTCTGGTTTTGTTGTCTAACCAAAGAGCAAAGACATCTTTCTCATGTATCTCTCTTTGTTGTTGGATGGGATCTTTGGTAACATTGCACCAAGATTTGTGACTTTCATTTTGGAACAGAATTAATAGCAGCAAACAAGGACATACATTTCATTGTCCATCAGCTTGTGGCCATTACGAGATCATTTGTCATGTTCAGATAGCCAACCTGCATTAATGTCACTGTTCAAAGCTGTTACTTTTTCTTTCATTATCCCCCTGTTTCTTCTCTTGGAGATTCTTGTAGTGGACAGCTGAATTTACAAGTCTCTTAAGGAGATGTTTCAATCATTGCTATCAATTGCTTCTTTTGTATTCCATTGAAGGCAATATCATTAAATAAAAATAAGATTGCAGCTGTCTTGTTAAGCAGAGCTTTTCTATATAGCATAATCAACTAGTAAGCGTATCTCTGGGTCTTCAAGACACAAAGGTGTCTAATGTTGAAGAGCATCTAGGAGGTTTGGAACACAGATTTAAATCATCATTACAGCTACGTTTAATAATGATAATGATAGCATTAAAACATCTCGCAGGATCATCAAACTCATCAGAGTTCTGCTTCAGTAGTTTCACTTAACATCTCATCTTGAAGGGTCTGCAAAAATGAATTGTCTGCACTTTTTGAGATGGATATGAATTCATCCTAACTTATTCTTGAACAATTTTTGATAATGCCTACACTATACTGTTAAAGAATTATCTTGGGGTTTGTATTACTTTGGTACATGCATACACTTGTTGCTTTCTTCAACTTCTCTTGAAGTCAGATAAATGAATATTTTTATCTGTGTTAACCATTAAGCTCCAGTTTGTAACACTGGTATCTTTAATATTAACAGTAGAGCAAGAAGCGTACAGCCTGGATTTAACAGTTAGGATGCAAAACCTAAGTGAGAACACTAGCTTTTGTTAGAATACTCACACTACTTAATGGCAGTTTTTAGATACTAAAAGTATTGTAAGCTCATGTTCAAAACTCGTTTCATTTATTACTTTCTTTTTAGCATCAGATGAAAAATGATTCCATCAACTAGCAGCACCTCTCTCATCAGGCCCTGATAGCATTCCTTATTCTCCATGTAAGTAGAAAGGCAAAAGTGTACATTTTTGCTGTCTTTTATGAGGGACGGAAATCATTGTACCCTTGTCACTTTCCTGTTCAGTTTTAGAATGTTTAAATTTCTTATTTACCAATAGAAATTCGAGCCTAATTTTTCAAGCATCACCTGTTCCTATTCTTTGTTATTTTCACATAAGCATTTCTAAGTGTCAGATCCTAAAGAGTCAGGACTAATAGAAAAATACCACTGGATTGTTCCTGTATCTGACACTGTAATACAGGTATCACGTCTCATGGAGTCTTGGCCAAACTAGATGTAAGCAACCCCTGCAGCAAAATGTAATAAGATCTTCCCTGGGTCTGTTGTGAGGGCCTGACATCTTGGGTCAAATGTGTTTCTGCTTTTGAAACCATCCCTAGCTTTGTCTGTCAGGTCTCTGTCCCATCAATCACATCTGTGTGAGTTTTGGTTTGATGTTTAAACGGCAGGGCATGGGAAGCACCTCTCTAAAAGCCAGTGCTCCTCAGATGTTTTCAGTGGCTGAAAAAAGAAAAATATGCTAATTTACCAGTACCATACAATTTGTGCTGCTTTTGTTCATATTTGTCATATTTAGTGGTCTTTTACAGGTCATTGCCTTTTTGCATCTCTTTTGTTTGTTTGTTTGTTTTTATTTTCTTTTGAGGTTTTTTTTTGTTTATTTTTTTTCAGTGTCGCTCATTGCTGCAAAGTAGTATGTGTCTGTGTGCCAAGAGTGTTGAAGGCCAGGTTGGTTGAGGCTTTGAACAAGCTGGTCTAGTGGAAGGTGTCCCTGCCCATGGCAGGTGGTTGGAACTAGATGATCTTTAAGGTCCCGTCTGTGCAATCTTAGATGTAGTTCTGTTAAAGGAAAATCTGGCTATTAGTTTTACAAGTAACAATTTAAGTTGTTTATTGACATTTTCTCAAAGATGTAGGTGCCAATACTGCTTTAAGAGAAGGACTTAGCGGGTATTGCAGGAAATTCTAAGAAGCTTTCTGTGAGTGTAGAGCATGGACACAGGGGGAGAATGTGTGGGGTGGTTTATTTTTTATCCATTGAGTACTTTCTTGTCCCCACAAACACGGTATTAGGCCCACCAGAGCTCTCCTCAGAAATTCCCAGGACTTGATCTAGTCTTTAGTGCACATGAGACAACCAAGGACTGAAAGGCTAAGTTAGCAGGAAGGAGTTGGAATATAGAGGTGTGCTAAGAGGAGCGGGGTTAAGACTGCAAAGAAAGTGTGGTTTCTTTACTATACTTTTTTTTAATCACATGCCACAATCCACAGATCTTCCCAGATGTATACAGATTTCTATGATAAACCTAATGGCTACAGCTATAGGAAATTGTTTTTTAGACCAAGCAGTTTTAACTAGGAATTTGTTTTAAGCAGAAGGGACTTAAGTTCAAAGGCAAATCTGTGAGGTTAGAGGTGCTTGTGGCTACTCCTAAAACACTGAAGTGCTTTCTAGCCATTTAATTGTGGCAATGTAGTAATTCAAGGTACAATGTTTGACTCCAAGCTTTATGGTCTACCTTTGCCACAGTTTTCAATATGGTTCCTAATCTTTAATCTACACTTCTTTTTAGCTGTTAGAAAACAAAATGGAAATATTCTTTTACTCAAGTGGGAAGTTTTTTTATAATCCTTGAGGAGAATGAGATAACTTTATGCACTTTTCCCTTATTTTATTCCCCATTTTGCCTGTCTTTTTCCTTGATGGCTTTCATTCTTCGATCAATTCCATCAGTTTTAATTGGAATTTTTTTTCCTGTCTTCTCTTGTGATAAAAAGATATTTTCAAGTAATCTGTTTCTTTGGGCCCAGTGGTAAAAGGGCTGTCTTTGGGAATTTGGACATCTATTTTCCATTAAAATGAATGGAATAAAGTGTTAGTATCTTGCAGGGATTTGAACACCTTTGAGCTATTGTGAAGCAAGTATTCTCATTCCTCTGAAAGTGAACTCTTGTCATAGATAGAGATGGATAATCTTAAGCTTTGAGACCTGTGGATAGTGCTGTAACATGCATGTGGGTAGCACCTGTAAATCAACTTTTTGGGGTTTATTTGTCTTGCACATAACTTTTCTTTTCTCACAGGAGTAGCCTGTAGTTATCCCAAAGAACTTGCACATCAATAAGTACCTAACACCAAAAATTCACAGAAACTGTTACGTTGTGTCTGCTCCAGAAAATGATGTACTTTATCATTTATCTTCATATTTTGAAACAGGGGTCTGACTGAGTTGACTTTTAGCAGTATGGTAAACTGGTGCTTTTGTTCCCTGGTGGTTGACGTCTTGTGCTCCAAAATTACAACCTTAATTTAGGATGTAAAAAGCTTGTAGCCTACTTGACTGTGAGGTTCTAATTAAAGATTGCATCAGATGTGAACTGACACTTGTTTATTTCCAGTCGGTCTCCTAATACAAGAAGTCTTGGATGTCTGATGCAGTGTTGACTCCAAAGACTAGTGACATTCATTTAAATGCAGAAACTATTTACTGCTTTATTGGTTTTGGGTTTTTTTTCCAAGAAATAAGACAGGAAATATAAAAGAGAGAATCCTGTTATGGAGACCTTCAGCATTGTCACATCTTGATACTTTGAGCCCAGGGTATTTTTTATAGGAACAGCAGTTTGGGAGAGTAATGCCCCATAAATTCTCTTTGTTATAAACCTGTTTTGTACCTGTTTTAAAACTGTGGGCACTGGATGCTTGCATGAGCTGGTTGTGATGCCTGAACAGCCAATCCCAGCTCTCATGACTGACAATAGCTGTGTTGCATCAGATAGCTATCAACAGCTCACTCACAGTTTGCCTCCATAAGCCCATATCTGAGAATCCCCAGAGAATTTGTATGGTATGTTGCAGCTTTACTGTAGGAATCCCTAGGAATTTCAGGTTGAAACTCATTTACGTACTCAGCTGGATGGATGGGTGATGTATCGCTCGATATTTATTTGGGGTTTTTCTCAGACTTGATTTTCATCTCTTGCTTGGTTCCTGGCCCACAAATGGTCTGCTGAGGCTAGTGAGACTTTCATTTAGCTTAAGTGGTAGTACCTTTGCTTCTGAAACAGAAAGCTTAAAGGTATACAGGCATTTATGATTCTAACATCTGTGATGTTATCACAGTGTGGTAAAAACAAATGTTGATTCATTCCAAGATTACAACAGAGAGTACTTAAAGTCATATTTGTATCCTGATTCTTACCAATATTTTGTTGGCTTCAGGACAACTCAACAAATGGAACAGTAGGACAGCAAAGTACCAGTTAATATAAAGTTATCTTTATTCCAACTTCTGTTTATTTTGTTGAGGTTTTTTGTTGCATACTATCAAATGGTTTCACAATGTGACCTCTGATTTTGAAACAAAACAAATTAAACGTTAGTTAGTACTGATTAGTGCAATGTTAACATTGATTCTTTATTTACTCAAAAATCAGGAAATTAACGTTCCTCTGACAAACTTAATTATGTCTAATTGCACAGATATTACAAAGGGGATCTCTCATTATATAATCATAGATAATCCTGGTAGCAATGCCAAATAATACAGTCCTAGCTAGTAATTGCAAAGAAAGTTATAGAAAAGGATCCCTTTGACCATCAAATAGTATCTGACTTGGGCTCATTACAAAACCTGACTGAAGAGTAACACTGAAGTTGATACACTTTGTTTCTGTTATATCATTTTGAAAATATTATGTCACCTTGTTCTGTATGTTCTAGTTCTGTAATGAAAGACCCTTTTGTTCAAATACAGGCAAAAATAAAAGGATTGTTTATCTGTAGGGTACTGAAGTTCATTTCTATCAGACTTACACCACCACTAACCTCACCAGATCTTCCAATTTTTGATAGATCTGATTGAGAGAAAGGCTCTTATCTCTGTTCTTGTGTAAAATAAGACCTGAGGCTTAATTTTCAGTTAATACAACTTTTTGGTTTTAATTTTTTGACTTTAAATAATAAACTCTCTCATCTTTTCCTTACAAAATGAATTTCAATTAATATTTCAGGAAAAGAAATGCACTCTAAATGTGTCCTTTAAAACAGCTGAGCAAACTGTGTTCACCTAATAAAAAATATTCTCCTTTAGGCTAAAACTAAAGGACTAATTGGAACCAGTGTTGCCTAGTTTTTCTAATGGAACTTAGCTTATATAAAGAAAAAAAAAATCAGACTTTGACATTCCTTTTCTTTATTACATCTAGTGTATCTTGTTTTTTATTCTTCAGAAACATCTTTTATTAAATGTTTCAGAGCTGATGAATCCTGCCCACATAGACACAAAAATAATCCCCCTGAGGTGGTCTACACATAATCAAGGTTTGTGAAAGTGGAACTTTCATATATAATTTTGGTGGCATTACTGCTAGAGAAATGGTTACATCCTTAGTAGTGTTTCCTGTGCATTTGATACAGAGGTCAGTGGTTACATTTATTGTTGGAGTGTGCTTCTGAGGCTATCAAGGATAAACCTTTGCTTGATGTTTTACTCGTTTCTATTTCTTTACTGCATGGTCTCACAATATTTAGCTTGCCCCACAGCAGAACCAGGCACTTTTTTATACTCACAGGTCAGAGCCAGTTAGCCTAAATGCCCCCAAGTCCCTGCGCTTTATGTTTTCTATTAGCTGGCAGTGGGATTTTAGGGGCATATATCCAGAAATGCTAAATGTGGGGATTTAGCAGGAATTTGGGTCAACTGACACTGGGTCCTACAGTGAAATTTTGGGGTGAACTGCTTCAAAGTGAAATACAAGCCTAAGAGGTCTGAGCAAAAGTTCAGCCTTTTTAGTAACTTACAACTTCAGTCTGCCTGGTAAATGCATTGCTTTACCCTTGCCTAGAATACATGAAGAAAAATCTCATAGAGGAACTTTCTCACAATGACTATATTTGAGGAAAATAATCCTGCATCCACTGAAGAGATGTCATGGTGAAGTATCAGATGAATAATGGCGCTTAGTGTTGCTTCTTTCAAATATTACGGCATTATTGCAAATACTGGGATTAATTTTTATTTTTTAGGCATATAGGCTTAGGTTTAAGAAAATAAATAAAGAAATTTCTAGTTTTAGTAATTGCATGAAAAAAAGCTTAAAAAGTACTTCTGATTGTAATAGAGTTTAAAAAAAAAAAAAATCCCTGGCTTTTAAGATAATCATGTAACTTTTAGAGCCTACTGAGGAGTTTCTGGATGTTTGAAGTTTCAATGCTATTTGTCTGTTTTCTGTAGAGGAGTTTTTTGTCCACTTCATGTATAGTCAATCACATGAAAGTTAACGTATGAAATTTCTGTCTTTGTACATCTGATGAACTTAGATTGCATTTTTGTTTTTATTTTTCCAGAATTGGCTATTCATTTGGGGTGCAGTACTCTCAGATGTGATATTCTAAACTAGGAGATAATTACCTCTTGAAGGAGTAGCACCTTTGAAAATGCTGACATAAATATTTTCCAGGTAGAATGGATTCATGCTGATAGGCTTATGAAAATATTCAGTTGCACCCAGAGGGTAAAATAACAACTACCAAAATATTGCTAGTGATGCATCTCACTTTTTTTCCCATCTCGATCAGATCTTCATTCATGATAAACTTAGTGCATTTCAACTGCTACAACAATCAATGTAGTGTTGCACAAGTTTGGTTTAGTTTGTTGGCTGTTTTTCCCCCTACTATTTAAAGAGGGTAAAAGTAGAAGTGTTGGCCACCTTGAGCTTCAGAATATTCATTGCAGTTCATGTCATAAGCAGCAATCATTATGACAGCAATGAAATCCTCTGCACGCTCCCTAACTTTCAGGGACAAAAATAGAAATCTTTGATAGTCATCCTAGTTATCTGGTAGAAGAGAGTGATGAATGTGCATCCTGACTCGTTTGTTACCAAAGCTCTTTTCAGATAGTAAAACTGCTTTTTACAATTTTTTGTCCAGTTTGGGATGGATTCAGTATGGATTTTCATAGGTAAATCATCCAATTTCTAGTCCTTCAGTGTTGACTGAACTGCAACATGACTCTTTATTATGAAATTAGAGGTAACCTTTGGGAACCATATAGTTATATAATAGAGGGTGCACCATACAATGCAGTAGGCTGTGTAACAAGATCTGACTTCATTGTAACTCCACAGCTTGCACGAAGGCCTTGCACGTTAGCTCAACAGCTAAATTGGTCACAAATGGCCTGCTGATGCAAATGAAGGTAATATCCCAGCACTCTGTAAGTGGGGAGGATGAACACATATATAGCCAAGCCACAAATAACTGCACTCAAGCATTAAATAATTGCAACACAATCTACACACTCAGTAGAGAAAGATGAACACATGAACATCCCAAGTGTGTGTGCATGTATGTATGAGAACTTTTTGTATGGTTTTGGTTTTTGAATTGGAAAGTGATATGTTGGTATGGTGCTGGTCTTCTGGAGCTGAAGAGGACTCTCAGTCCCTGTAGGTGGTGATTGATACCCGCCGGTGTTGATGAGTATAGAAGCAAGGGATTGGCCTTGCTGGGACAAAATTTATTATGTTGCCAGATCTCACTGTCACAATTTACTGATGTAGCAGTAATACTTACCGAACACAGTAGTAGTGCAATGCAGTGCTGTTGTATCTGACATGGGATGATTATGCAACAGAAACACCATTTTGTAGCCTTTGTGCAAGGTGTAAGGGCTGTAAGGGAACAGTCATTGGGCAAAGTGTTCCTTTACTGAAGTGCAGGTCATATTATCATAAAGGAAAGTGGGCATTTATGGTACTTGGTACATATTATTGCAGACAGATTTACACAAAACTATTGAAACTGTTGGAGACATACCAGCTTTGCATCTGATTTATTATTGAGGACATTCTGAGATTAAAAATACCACAACAAACAAGATTAGAAAAGCCAGTTCTGGTTCAGTAAGTGTGTCCCAGTCTTGCCAATCAATTGGGCTGTCTGAGAGACTGATCCATAAAGGCAACATAACCTGAACTTCTGATCAGGAAAGGCTGACATCCCAATCTCACTCCTATTCTCAACAGAGTGATTAACTCTTTCCTTTTATTTTTTACTATCTGTAAAATGAGAATGACAGTAGTTTTTTGCCACAGGAAGTTGTGAGATTTGATTATGATTATGTGCACCTGAACTATGGAATGATGGATCAAGGTTGCTAAAGAAAAGTATTACTTATTTGGAAGTCTGGCAGTAAGTAGTGGCTGCTGAGATGGGAGAACAATTGAGATTCTTTGCATATTGAAAGGCACCAGAAGTACACAGTATTTCTCCCTTTCTATCCTCAACATCATCACCAGTAAATCTGCAGGGATAAAGAGCTTTGTGTGGTCCTTCTACATTTTTTGCTGGCCCCTGCTGATGGAAATCAAACATACTGTCCTCCCATTATCTTCAGGTTTAAAAAAACCTATTTTTAATCACTTCATACAGGTATCTAATTTGAATCAGCCTGCCACACTGCAGGACTCTTGTGCTTTTTTAATTGGCATCTTTCTCATTACATTTGCACAAAGTTGCAGAGACACTGCAGGACACCAGTAGAGACATCTGAATCACCAATCCTGTTGGGCTGGCAACATGATGGTGTGATATACCAGGGGAGTCTGGGAGATCTGCATATGTGGTTAAGGGACTAAGTGAAGCAATCAAGTCCAGACATGTTGCTGTGAGTGTTTCTAGGTCCTGCCTATACCATCTGAAACAGAATTGTGACATAAATTTGCCTGGGATTTTTAACAGCCGTATGCTGCTGTTAAACCAGACTGGTTTCTAAGAACAGTTCTCGGGACTCTGGAAAAATGGACCTCCCTGAAGGTATTAATGGAACTGTTGTAAGGCAGGTATGTGAAGTACATAAAAAACAGTGTGTTAGCCCACCACAGGAATGGGCAAGGTATCCAACAAGTTTAGGAAGTCAGTCCCACTTAAATTTCTTCAGAATTTGAAAATCAACCCTTAGATATCTGCTAAAGGGGCTAGGTTTTAGCTGGGTGTTTTTTCAAAGGAAGTAGCTCTTAGCCTCTGACATGGTTAAATGATGTTGTGACTCCTTTTCCAGTTTTGGATGCCAGCAAGATATGTCTAAACTCAGCATGTTGGTGCATCTGGGGACATAAAAAGGAGAAGAGCAGTATTGAACTATTTGGCACTGAAGCACCTTCCTTCCCTCTTTGTCCATCATCCAGAATTTTGTAATTTGCAGCAAAGTCTTTCACAGTTCTGGTGGGCAGCTTGGTTTTCCCTATCTTCCCCTTACTACTGAAGATCAGTGTGTTCATAGGGCTCTGCAGCTTCCTGGGAGAACTGTAGTTGGGTGTCCCTGCTGCACCAAGTACCAGATTTTTTTCACCTGCTTTTATGATGCTAGTAATTTTTTCATTTTTTTTAAGGCTTTGCTAGAGGGTTTGGGGCTCCTTTGCCTTCCTAATGACAGTTGCTAGAGATTAACTGAACTGAGAAGACAAGTTTGCAGAAAAAAGAAAACCTGGAGTATCATCTACTGGGTAGACCAGCATTGCCTGTTCTTGCATTCAGGATGAATAGTGCAGCCTTTTACTGATAGCTCTGAGCCCTCTGTTCCAGCCTCTTTCTTGTGGGGTGACCCCACATGTGGCATAACCAAAATTTGGTGCCTCTGTCATTGGAGAGATACAGTCCTGGGCACATGACAAGAATTTGCTTGCCTGTGCTGTTGCATGGCCAAGTGTAGACCAGCCATGTGACTGCCATGCAGGCCCTCACTGTCACATGGCAGGAACACTTTGCTGTGCCCTCTCCTGTGACAGAGTTGAAAGCTGCCAGCAGCTACATGTCCTACTTCCTCTTCCTGCAAGTGATTCAAGTGCACATCCATTGACCTCCTCACATAATGGGGTGGAAGAACTGTAGGCCCACAGGAATGTGGTGTGATGGCAAGCAGGCTTTCATTAAGCATTTTGAATCAAGCAAATGGGCAGCTTTTTGTCAGCAAAACATTAAATCAGGATTCTCTATTCAAATTGCACCATTAAGGATTTTTCTTCGAGCCGTTCATGGTTAGGATCTAAATCTAAGAAAGACTTTCAGGCAAGGAACCAGTTGTGCAGATCACATCTTGTGTTTTTTTTCATTCATGTTTGACATATATTTGGATTTTATAAAGATCATAGCTAATTTGATTAATTTCTGATTGAGGGCCAAAACTAGCTTAGCTGGAATATACTTCATGTTTGTTTTCCAATAATCTTGAGGTGTGAAAGTGTTTGGTTTAGTTCTATAGTTCTACAAATACATAAACCCTATGCAAATTTGGAAGGGGTGGCTTTGGATTCCAGTTTGGGTTTGGCTCTAAGCATTGTTACAGCAGGATGGAACTGGGCTCAGTTCTAGTGGTCTTACCGAGATTCAGGCCTCCTCAAAATATCAGCAGATTTGGCCTGTGACCCTCATCCAGATGCATATATGACATTTCCAGAAACTGAAAGAAAGTAAGGATCTAGATGCCTCTCAACTTACAGGTTTTGGATCTGGATCAATTGCAAATCTGAACATTTTTCAAACTTAAGTGTTTCCTTCTCAGTCCTCAGATTTCAACCTGAATGTCTTAAATTCGAAGGGTTCAAGTCTATATTTTGTCTGAACTTGGTACGTTTTGAATATCTCTTCAGACTTGTATCCGTAAAGTTGATAGGACCAAGGAATTCATGTTAGCTTGAGGTCAAATATTGCAGAGTACTAAGAACTTCTCACATTTGATATCCTTATTTTGATGTAGATCTAGTTTTCAAATTTTAAATTCAGAGGCTATTCCATTATTTGAACTGAATTATAAGTATATAAAAACTTGTGATTTTCATCAGCTGACTTTGATAGAGGTCCCATTGATAAAATATTTATATTTTTCCCAGAATACTTGCCATCATAAAACTCTGAGAGATGCCAGGCTGAGATGGGAAGACTCTTCACATATTTACAGTACCATCTACTCATGGAACTACAGTTGAGTCTGTTTTACAGATGGAAAAACTGAGGCAGTGAGTGCTCAATTGGTACTTACACGGCCAGATCGAGTTACCACAGTTAGAAGCAAAGTCCACAAATGCCCCTTCTGCTTTCCTGACCTGACATACCCTTCAATAAGGCGATTATGGTCATAAAGTGCAGAGAAGAAAATATGTAATATGACTATATTTTTGCAGTATATATTTGGAGTAACTTGTAGAGCAGCCTCTACATATGCCAGGTGTGTATGTAGCTAAATATTAGAGAAAGAGTTGAACTAAGTCACCTATTAGAGCTTTTTACTCTTTATGTTTTACCCTAAGGTAAGGGTCTCATGATGAAAACACTAATGAAAATTAATATTGTGAAATAAATGGCTTAATTCTTCTGTATTTACTGTTTATCTGGATGAAAACAGAATGTTTATAAGCTAAATACAAAAATGTGTAGCATCTACCAGTGAACAAAACTAATCGCATTCACCAGTCACCAGTCTGGTTAATATTATAAAGACTCTGTGAATCGTGAATATCCAGCCAGCCTGAGGGTACAAATCCATGAATCTAGGGAGTTTACCTGTCTCTCTTAGTCAGCAGGCTATCCCTTTTCCATCACTACAATTTAGGCATACATTGCCTAATAATAAATGTGATAATAAAAAATGTATTTTGGGAAGCAGGATGTTGTTGTAATAGAGATTTAGATCAAAAGTGAGATTCATTTTACTTTATTTACCCAACTCTCCGCTGTCTGCCTAGTCTAATCTAGTTGTGTAGGCTCTCTCCTCAGTGGGGAGAGAGGGAAAGAAGCTGGGATGAATTGCTTTTGGGAGGTGACTGTCTCTCCACTGACAATAGAGGGAGCCTACACAACTGGCTTAGACAGGACACTTAACTTTTAGGTGGGCATGAGTTACTCCAAGCTAATTCTGTTTTGCTCCAGTAGATTTGGGTCCTCATCTGTTTTTTCACTGATTTACAGCATAACCTTGGGAATATTATTTAATCCTATTTTTTTTTCCTTGGACTCAGTTTCTCCATCTAAAAAATACCTCATGGCTAAAGTTCTCAGGGAGCCTTTGCCAAGCGTGAAATGTTGGTGCAAAATGTTGTTTTCCTTCTCTTACTACTTTCACGTGCCTGTAGTTGTCATTAAAACCAACAGAATTTTTGTGACAGCATAGGTTTTACGTGTGATAAGAGGCAGGGCTGAGTGAAAATTATTTTAGAAGCAGTCTGTATTTTCTTCAGATGTGACAGAATATTGTAAAAATAAAAATCTAGTAACTGGTTGCATGTATTGATTTTCCCATCTTTGCTTCCCCTTCGCACCTTCCCTCTACCCTCCCATCGTGTCCCCCCCACCCCCAGCAAAAATGTACAGGGAGTGGGGAGAACGTTCTTCAAATTAGACCTGTATTTTAAATAACCTTGGCCTGTTTGCAACTGGGAAAATGTTTTTTTTTACTTCAGAGATTTATTTCCGTCCTTGTAACACCATGTACTATATGCATTGCACCTGTTCAGACATAAGCACAGCACATTATTATAGCTGTAGGGGTAGAAGCTTCCCAATATATATTTTTGAAAGGAGGGAATGCTGGGGAGAATAGCCCTCTCTTTTCAATTGTTTACCGAGCAGTCTCTTAGGAAGACTTCTTCCTCATCAAGATCAATTTTCCCTGCTCCCCTATTGTCTGGGGAAACCTATCTTCAGGAGCGTCTTTCTTGAAAGATCTCATGACTTTAAAATCATCAGTGGGCTTTGTGTAGTCTGCCTGTCAAAAGAGATATGTTTACACCTTCCCTGCATGTGTTAGAGCTATAAGGTTACGGAGCAGAATGGCTGAGACGTTTCGGCGCTCCATGCTAATATGCACAAAAAATGTATTTATGATAATCATATGGACTGTCTGAAACAATGCATTCCAACATCCTGTAACATAAATAAGAAAGGTGGAGCCAGCGGGCACCAAATTGTTTATTTGCCAGCAATCCTGCTCAGCCCCGTATACCTTTTCTACGCTGCCTCAGCCTGGCAGTATTGAACCTGTTGCTGCATTAGCCGAGTTGTATTTTGCTAGATAGGGGAAGGAGGGTTGTCTGCTGTCTGGTAGGAGGGCTTTGTCTGTGTGCGCCTTTCTCTCTCTCCCTCTCTCGCTCTCCCTGTCTCTCGCACTCTCGCTCGCTCTCGCTCGCTCTCTCTCGCTCGCTCTCCCTTTCCCGTCTCTGTGGTTTGTAAGGTAGGTTGCAGTGTGTGTATATACACAACATCAAGAGCAGGAAAATGGACTCATTAGGGAGGCAGGCAGTCATTACCACTCACACTGTACTTCCAGGGAGACAGCGACTATGAGGAGACAAACTGAGGACTGGGGAACAAGGTAGGCCAGTCAACTTTTATAAAAAATGAAAGAATAAAGCCTATACTCTCCTTAAACCACCAGCACTTCTTTATTTCCCCCCCCACCCCCCCTCGATTTTTAATTTAGAGATGTAAGTTTGCCAGACCTATCTGCTAGCTTAAAATTCGGAACATCTATAGAAGGCCTTACCCTCTACAAATGTTTCCCCCCCCCCCACTTATTTAAGGGTGTGCCCCCTTATGATTCACTTTAATTACTTTTTTTTTTAATCACGAAGGAAACAAATACGTTTGCTTTCCAACACTAGTTCCAAGTAAATCAATTTCTTTCACTCTTTTAAAACAGCCCTCTCCGTATGTTTGTGGGTCTCTCTGCTTTTTCTTTTCTGTTTATGCAGTTCCATCTGTCCGTCCATATATCATGTTCTCCTTATTTACTGCTAAATGGGGTTTTATTAGTATTTGCCAATGACTTTTAACTGTAATGCCGGTGACCAGGGTTAACGGTGACTCTCGTTCTTTGTTTTCTATATATATGCACACTGTAAGTTTAAAGTCCATGCTTGGCATACTGTAAATAAAAGCAAAAAAAAAGAGAAAGCAGGTTCCACTCCTCCTGACAGGATTTTTATTCAGAGATTTTGCTGTTTATCTGTTTTGATGTGGGGGCGGAGGGGGTTAATTTTGGTTATTGTACATGTACTTTTTCCTCCAGGATATTTTTAACATCTATTTTTCATTATTAGTGTTTTTCCAGTTTCCTTTACTAGGAAGAAAGGAGACGTATATTCTAACTTTTATGTTGCTGATCTAATGTAACATTATGGAGGCATCACTGGGTTAATAAGAATTCAAACTTTCTAAGAGGGAGTTTGTATCCTTGGCTGCCCCCCACCCTCCCACTTTATGCATGGTTATGCTTGTGTTTCCGTGTGTACTGACAGGGAAGAGGGGGGGGGAAGGGAATAGATATTTTTTACAGTGGTGGCAAATTATGAAATCTATCGAGCCATTTTGTCCAGAAATAGTAACTATTTATTTACCATTTTTCATTCCACAAATATGCTGCTTATTTGTAATTTCAAACATCGAAGCTTTTCTCTGAATTAATTTTTTTTTTCTTCTCTTTTTTTTTTTTTGTTTCTTTTTGTGTCTGTGTGTGGAGATCCATAAAACATACCCATTGGTGTTCAATGTATTTCTCAGTNATTTGTGATGCATTTCATAGCCCATTTAGCATTGTCGAGTTTTTGGAGCCCAGATTTATCATGGGTTCTAAAAACTGCTTAAACTGATCCATTTGCAATAGTCTTTTTATCTGAGCTCCTGTAATTTCTGTTGGACAGTAAAACTGCTACTCTGCTGGTAACAAAAAAAAAAAGAAAAAGAAAGAAGGGATAGTGGAAGTGAGTTACATAAAATGTTCTGGAGAATCGTAAGTAATTATATAAAATGGACGCTGATCGGTGGAGATCTCTCCACAGTAACAATCACCTTTTTTAATAGAAAATTATTTATTTAATAGCAAGAGGCGGACTTCTTAAAAACATGCATTAGGCCTTCCTTTTAGCACAAAGAAGTCTATAATGCAATATTCCTAACCCACCTGAGACTGCCTAGGAGATTCTCCAAAACCTTCAAATCCTTTGAAATGTTTCTTAAAAATCCATTATTTTGCAGCCAGAAAGAACTTTCGCTGCCAACAGGTTTTTTTGCTGTTGTTTGGGTTTTTTTTAGCTGTCCTTTAACTTACCAGTCCCCAGTTTCAACAGAAGTGCCTCCTCGCTGTACAAACTAAGTTAATTGAAATCCAAAGCAGCAGATCTATTCACTGGCACTTCAACTACAGAAACTACTTGCTCCATTTTATTAGCAGCTTTATTTCCAGAAGATAAGCGAAACTTTTCAAGGTTTTATATATCAGTGTGCCAAGAATTGGTGGCTCATCTCTTAGCTGGGTAATGACATTCATTGTTTACTATTTTTTTTCCTCCTTCTTTTTATTCAAGCTTCTAAATTAATATTTTGTTGATAGACTTTAAATGTGTTTATTGCTTCAAATGACCTGTTAACTGCAGCAAGGTATTTCCTACCCTCCTAAAGTTTGAACCTTAAGCTTTGAAACTCACGTTAGTTGTGGAGGGGATGCTGAAGTTATGCCAAAAATGTAGGGGTCTTAAAGGTGGAGTTGCTGATCCCTCTAGATGGTGGTCAGCCTCGAGTGAGGCAGCAGGAGTGTTAGCAGCCGTCCTCCTCATGGGATGGGTTGTGGGTTTTCAGGCACCTGTCATTTTTTCCCGAACCAGTGCAGGTGTACGTTCCTCAGCAGCCCAGGGTTTTTCTGTAGGAGAGCACATGGACCTGTCCTGAGGATTCTTGCGCATACATTTAGCAGAAGCCCAGACTCATCTTAACATTTTTGAAAAACTTGAAAACTGACTACAAGAAATCTCTTGATGTTATAAAAACTCCAGGCAAGAAGAATTCAAGCAGAGAAAGTGAGTCACAGTGATAGAAACATTTTTCATTACCCAGTAAGGTTTTTTTTTTTAATATTAAAACCTTTTTCAATAGGAGGCTGTAATTTTCTTTGAACCCCAAGTATGTTCTAGCCAAAAAAAAAAAAAATAAAAAAAAAAAAAAATCGTAGTCCTTTCAATAGCACAAAGTCCGTTTGCAATCTGGATACAGCAGCAAAGGGTAAAGTATGCCTAAGTAAACTTAAATCCAGCACATGGTATGTTCAAACCTGTTGGCCAGGGAGGGTAGGACCGAGTGCGGGGCAGTGCGGGGTGCCCCGGGTTCCCCTGCCCGCAGCCCGGGCAGCTGTGCGGGGCAGAGCCCACGGTGTTGATTGGGTCACAGTGTGCTTTATTTTAGTGTTGGAGCAGACAGTTATCTAACACACCCACACGAGGAAGTGCTCTGGAGCAGTTATTTCATGCTTTGCCATGCCCTGTAGCTAGAGTAATTTTGGGCTGACTGGCGTGTGTATATGCCTCTTTCACTCCTGTGAGACGAAAAGCAGTGCTGTTGGAGTTTTTGTGTGTATGTTTTTGTGGTGGTTTGTTTTTTTTTTTTTTTTTTAAACAGGACCAAAAATGGGATAGAAGACAGTTAAATCCAAATACCAAACAAATACCAAGTAAAATTATTTTTAATAGTAGAGGATTTTGCTTTTCTCTTAAAGGAGGAAAAACTATCAATCTTGTTTATTTTGATAAAGACAGTTGTAGCAATTTCCTGTGTTGAATATATCATTATTATAAATATTAATCACAGTTTTCCTATTTTCGCATTTTCTTCATAGGCCCAGCTTATTCATAAGGGAAAACAGCTGCAGAATATTAAAAAAAATGTAATATTATTTATATAAAACTTTGATGTAAATAGGGAACAGTGTCCCCTGCTAGAGAATTCTGTGGGATGGCTTACAAATCCCATACAAGAGAGATTACAGTCTTAGATAAATTGTTATTTAAATCGTTTCAAGAAAACCCTGTTCATTTTTGCAGACCATAGGAGGTTTTAAGCAGAATAATTTGAATAGGAGTTCTGTTTAGAAATTGGTGGCATGCTGTGGCCTTCTAGATTTCAGTTGGTTTCACTCCTGTCTGTTTTTATAGGACTTTTTTGCACTGCGTTCTCTATGGTGAAGAGTTTCTACTGAGATTCATAAATGTTAATGGAAATTTAAAGACTGAAATTTAACTTCAAATTACTTAGATTTTTTTTTAGCACAACTTTTAGAAAATCCAAATCCTTTATAAATGTTTGGGGTATTTTTTGTTTGGTTGGTTGGTTGAATGAAACAATGCACTGGAAATAGTTACTTTTAAAGAATAACTTGTTCCTTCTGTAAGGTCTGACATTCACAATGTGCTACAGAGGGAAAATGATGGCAAAGCAAAGTGAAACGGACTTCACTGTTCTTGTTAGTTTGGCCCAAGAAAATTCAGAAAGTAAATAAACAGTATCAACTGTGAAAAATAACTCAGATTTTAATAATCTATTTATGCAAATAATACAGGTTTTTCTTGGTGAAGAGAAGTGTTTGACCATACACTAAATTTTGAGATACTTTTGTACTATCTATACAGCTTTAACTTGGGGATATTTTCACAGATGTATTAAACTTTCAGTGAGGAGTGAAAAAACATAAAGGCTTTTGTCCAGGTGTTTTTTGCTTCGATAGTGTTGCCTATATTCTTGGTTATAATTTATCATAAAAGTTAATATTTAGTTCTAACCGCACTGATCCAATTCTCCTCTAATAGGAAACTGGCACTTCAAAATGATTGGTGCTTATGTCTTTTATGTTTTCTTACATTTTTGCACTTAATCCTTCAGTGCCAGCAAGTGCTATGACGACATTTTGACCGCCTGGCGCTGGCGGGAGTTCTGTTTGCAGACGAGTCTTGTAAAATGGGCACCAGAAGCACAGGGACATGCACCACCTCCATCTTCCATAGCTGCTGGAGCAACCAGGGCTCCCGGTGCCACGGGGCAGGTTGCTACACATCCCAGAGGTTTGCAAGAAGGCAGAAGTTCGGTTTTTACCAAGTGCAGTGAAGGCTCTGTATCTCGAAGTAGTTAAATACAGGAGTGGGAAATCAAGCTAATGGGACAAAGCTGTCTTTATAGAAAAAAATACTGTTTCTCTGACAGCTGGGTTTGGGCCTTGGTGAAGTAAGTGTGGAGAGTCCCAGCCTGTTTGAATGGGGCAGATGTTCGCCTCTCAGAAAAGCGAGCTACTGACTGCGTTGGCACTAGGTGGCACTATGGGAAGAAAGGCCATGGACTATGCCAGAACAAAGGCTGAAATCCTTTCATGCCAAGAATGGACTCATCCTATCAGTGACAACTTGCCCCTCCAACCCCGTGGAGGGCAGATTTGCAGTCTGTGCTGTACTTGTAATCAGGTACTGTACCTCGACATCTTTTATGGCAGACAGTTATTCTAACAGAAACCAGTCCTACCTGATTCAAACACTGTCAGCGTCTTTAGGACTTCATTCTTCAATACCTCATGTCATAATCCTTTCCTTGTGCTTTTCTGAAGGGGGTGGACACAGATCACTCAGTAACTTTTAATGGCCGGTTTGCGCAAGTGTAAATGACAGTACAAAGGATGACCCAAAACCCCTAGAGTCTTCCAGAATGTCTGAGCTACTATCAAACCAGTGGTTATAAAACTCTATATCTAAACCAGTTGGTAACTACAGCAAAGAAGAAAGGAAACCTGAATAGGCAATGCTTCCAACCCTCTGCAGAGCACCTTGTGGGAAACCCTTTGCAGGACACACATGGTGCCATTCTGTAAGATATGCCTGTAGATGACCTCCTACTGTTACACTTTCCTAGTGAATTTATCTTGGGATTGTGGTAGAGCTAAAAATGCAGGCAAGTGTAGTGTGTCATTTGATTCTGAGGTAAATACAGCATGGGAATTACCGATGTCTTTTTTTTTTTCCTCTCAACGAAACGAAGAGCTTTCTAATATCTTGTTTCTAAAATCATCAATAGTTGTGTGATCAATCCCTTGAGGATACAAAAGTAGGACTGGGAAAGTTGCCTTATGGACTTCAGAGTTGTCCTTTCAGCTGACTGAAAGTTAGTTATTGATTTCTCTTTCCTCCCTAGAGATCCATATGCCTTTCTTTCTGACTAGAAAGTTAGTGGTCACAGTGAAGGAATTTGAGAGCAATCATCGTGTGGCAACACAAGATTTCAGGGGCAGAATGTCAGGAACGGGTAAGATGGAGGTTGACATAGGGAGAGAGTGAAGAAAGACAATTAGGTAAAAGCATATGTCCACTGTTTTTTATGTGGGGTGGATGTGGAGCCTGTTATTCTCCATGGCTTTGGCTCCTAAACTCCTAACAATTTGATAGCTAAGTGAGTCACAGGCATTAGTGAAAGAGGAATGCTGAGAATAAAAACAAAACAACAACAAAAAAACAACCAAAAAAATCTCATTGTTTAGGCATAAACACAAGAAAACCATGTTTAATTGCTGATGTGCTCCCTCTGCTGGTTCTCTAAAACTAACAAATGCTATTCCCAGGAGACTGGGCCACACCCTCTGGGACACTGCCTGACAAAAATTGTGCCTAAATGAATGGCTTTGAGCTCTCTTGCAACTAGCAATATTAACAGCAAAAGAAGTCTTCTGATGAAGTGTGTTAAAGATTTGTATACCAGGCATGACTGCTGAGAGGTCGTGAAATGTTCAATCCTGTAATTCAGCCTTTTTTGTTTCCAGTCATACTTAATAAGCGTTCTTTTTTCTGTCATTTCCCAAAGTTTGTATTTTCCATTTTGCTGTGGCTGCTTCTAGGATTTTTCCCATCTTAAGGAGTTTTATCTGATATCCTCATTGATGCTTTCAGTTTCAATTTTAGTGCATGTAGTATCTGAAGAACCCCTAGTGTAGCTTGGGGTTTGGCAGCTTTCAATTCTTTCTGTCACTGTCAGTTAAATCTGCTTGTCAGCTTTATACCGTTGTGCCCACTTCATCCTGTTCTTTGGCTTGAATACTGACTGTTTTTTCAGGGTACTCTTGAACATCCTTCCTCGTTGTGATGAATCTGTATTTCTTTTCCAAACATAGACTGAATTGTTTAATATGTTCCCTACACAGCATATTTCCCCAGTAGATAAGTTAATAAAATCCAGCATTTTGCACTTTCATACTATGAAAAAAGGTCTAAGGCCTGGATAAGACTGAGTATTGGAGAGAAAAAAAATGAAGAAAGCTGTATTAATTTCCATAGAATATTTGAAATGTATGGAAGATTTCTGACATAGTAATAATATAACACAAGATTGCTCTGTGTTTCCTGTATTTTCCATCTATGTGGACTGTGTTGATAAAGAGCCCCATCTTCCAGCCATTGACACATCAGTGGGAATCAGCTGTGCAGGCTGCTGCAGGACTGGGCTCAAGTTTTCCATGTAGAGTAGTGAAAAGTTTCCTTTCTGCAAGTCTCATGTTTCCCATCTAGGTGACTGCTTATTAAATCTTTATCCAGTAGGGACAATAAACTAAACAGCCTGGTGGGTAGCTAATTGTCTGGAGTGACTCAAGCTACGTATAAATCTCATTTGTACTCAGTACGTTGACTCTCTCTGGCCTCATTGCTCTTTCTAGTATTCATTGATTTTGAGACGGCTGGAATATAATGCAAAGAAAAGAATCCCTGGTTCTTCTTTCTCAAAGTCTCGGAGGATACTTGTAGACTGATGCTCCATTATTTCCCTTTCATAGGCCCTGCGGTTTAGGAGCCCATCCTCCTGAAACAGTGTGTGGCACTGGCTCCCGTGTGGGCAGTCACAGCAGAGATAGCACTGAGACCTCATCACCCTCCTCGCACCAGGTCCCTGGACATGAGGAAATGTAGCAGTGGCTGGCATCTCTGTGATAGCTTGCCATCCTGCTGTACCTGCTTTGGGGATAAATAGAGAATACAGCGCCTGGGGCTACCAATCTGGCACCTTTTGCTGGTGCTAAACTAATACAAGTGATTAGAAGCGACATGAGTTCCCAGCGAAGGCCCAGCCTGTCCTGGCTCATGGGCGAACCGTTTGAAGTCCAAGCCGTGTTTTGTAATTTCCAGCATTTCATAAAAATGCTGCTTTTATTTTCCTATCCAAACGACGGCCAAGTTTTGAGACCTTCAAAGCTTGCTCCAATTGGAGAGAAAAAGTGTTTTTAAGATGGCGACATTTTCCTAAATGAGCTGGTTCCTTCTGAGCTATACCAACTTCAAATAATTTATCCACTAGGTCAGTCAGGCTTGTCCTGAAAGATTTCACTGCTGTGAAAGCAGCTGCTCCTGAAGGAGATTAAAAGCCAGTTGTGCTTTTACTGTACAGTCGGCTATGCAGGACTTTGTGCCGGACAAGAGAAAGCTCAGTTATTTTTTCCTGGTGCTGGACATTTCTGGATCTGGAATTAACTTGTTTTTTCTTCCAGTCTCTGAGTCCCATTTTATAGGGGACTGGATCCCATTCCAACTCTTTCTTAATACTTTTGTAGACAATTTTTTTTCAACCTGCGTACAGGGATCTTAAATATTTTTGTCAGCACAAAGACATGGTGCAGTATTAGAGTCTGTAATCAAATTGCAGCACAGTCTCTACTGTATCCAAGGTACTGGTAAGGATAACCAGGGGAAGCAGGGTTAGCAGTTTGTTTCTGGTTTTCTGTGTTGCTTTCAGCAAGTCACTTTATTTCTCAGTGTCTCAGTTACTTGTCTTTGGGGCAGGGATAATGATGTTTATCAGTTTCTGAGAGCTGTTAGGAGGCATTAGTTACTGCTATACTAGTGAGTTTTGTCCTTCCCTCTTGGGTTTGTGCCTCGTTATCACCCTGAAGTGCAATGCAACCTTTTCCTTTAATCTATTGGCTTTGTTTGAGCCTTCCCATGAAGTTTTTGAATACCTGTGGTCTTTCTCTGGCATGTCAGACTGGAACTGACACCTGAAGTCTTGGGGTTTGGGTTTTTGTTTGCTTTGTTTGGTTTTGTTTTTGAAAGAGTTTGTACCGCACGGGAATTAAGAGCTAGCATTTTCTTAAGTAGTTTGGATGACAGTAACTGTTCTGCCCTCATCGTGCAGGCTATATTATGTTGGATCTCAGGTGAATTTTGCATATGTTTTAAACCATGTACTTTCACTGCATTTAGCCCTATGCTGTCTTGACCAGACTGTTATCAATAACTGAGCTAGCTCAGTTAAAGCTGTCTCTATGGTGGGGTGAGAGCCCTCTTGTCTAGCTCACATCCATATCCAGCCCTGTGATAATTTATTCTGCTCCCAAAATTAATTTAATTTTCATTCCACATCTTTTACAGGTGAAAAAAGTTGAAAACAAAAAGAAGTGAACTAAAATGCACTTTTCTGGAGTTTCCTGGTTAAGTCTGGTTGTGGAGTAACAAAGTTTAGTAGACTGTAGGCTGTTTTAAAGAGTTACTAAAATCTGGAGTAATGTTACTATGGAACATTGGCTTCAGTGTGGAAGAAGGATACAAATAGAGCATTTAGGAGGGAGGTTTGTGAAGAATGTGAGCAACTAGAAGAAATAAAAGCTGAGACGCAGGCAGGGGGCAGAGCTGTTCAAAGAAAATGAGGACAAAAAGTCTGAACTTCATGCAAAAAGAGGGGCTAACTTGGTACCACTGGCAAGAGAGGGAGAAAATTTTAGCGGCAGGATTCAGTTTGAGTAGGACCAGAGAGGGGTGGGACGACGCCACAGCCCTTTCCTTTTTCCTCATGAGCAGTGAGCTGGAATAATCATCATACAATAATCATCTTCAGAGGACTGTGCTCTCGGGATGAGAAGTTCCATGTGAAATTTCTGAATGTCTGTGTCTCTGCTAAAATGTTTATGGGTCATAGTTTGCCCTATGTTACATTTCCATAAAAGTGAACCAATTTCATGAAGTTTAGAAAAAATAACATTGAAGCAGGAGCTGAATTTAGCTTTGAATTTCTAGCCTACTGGTGTAGCTGGCATACGTCTGAAGCAGTAAAGATGATGCATGGTACTCCACAAGTGATTTGTGACCGGGAGACAGTTTTCTTTAGGACAGTGCTGCTGAATTTTACGTCATTTTTGCTGTATTAGACACTGTTTCCCCTGTGGCAGCATACATAGGTGTATTAATAAAATTCTTACGAGATCTCTCCTTGAAATCTCAGCTTATGGAATTGATGAAAAAGCTTGCTTTTACGACGTGTTGTTGATTATTCTCATAATGCCCAGGCAAAGCCTGCATAGAATTTAATGTACAAAAAGATGCTTTTTTTTTTTTCTCATCTGCAAAGGTTTAATCCTGAGGCCTTGAGTGATTTCTTTTTTTTTGGTTGTTGTTGTTTTGGTTTGCTTTGTTCTCATTAACCAAAAAAGAGAGGCTCCAGTTCTGTCTAAGTCTTTCCCAGGCTTTTTTAGATAAAGGACTGACACATGCACTTCAAAACAGAGAACAGTTATCAGCAGGAGAAGGGAATGCTCACAAAAGGTTCCAGGACAGTTTAGCCATAGATAGCTGCTGATATGAATAAATAGCACTTTGCATTTCTGAAGGAACTTATTCAAATATCTTACAGTGTTTAATGAAAGTAGTTCATTTAGTTTTGCTTAATTCCAGTAGCTGAATCAACATTATTATTTCCAATTTTTAATCAGAAACAATTGAGGCACAGAGAGAAAAAGGAAGTGAGGCCTTTCTTTCTTCCTTCCTCAATGTATTGTACATGCAAATGGGAGCTGGAAAAGTAAAGACCATGTTCCATGGGCAAAGGAAGCTCAGATGATTCTTGGCTATATTAAAAACTGTTAGGGGTTTGGGTTTTTTTAACATCATTGTGGTATTGTAACACGTATGCAACTTCTTTGCCATCAAAGTCTTACTTCTACTTTCAGAATGAGATATAAAACCCTACAGTAACTAGAAATTGATGCCAAATACATGTAACATACCAACACATCAACGAAGTCTTTAATAGTAGAATTTTTCAAGAAAACAAAATCTTTTTGGTGTTTCGTTTGCTTATTATTTATAATTAATCTCTTAACTCAGTTAATGTACCTTCATTTTTTTTCTTTTTCCTCCAGAAGGATTTCTCTCAGCTAGATATATCCTGATGGCCACCAGTGTTAGCTTTGTCCAAGAAGGAGATGTTTGAAAACTGGACCAGTCTGTCCCCTCTTTTCATACAGTAATAATCACAGGGGAAAGTTATACATGTCTGAAATACATAATAGTGTTGCTTGATTAATTAAATAGTCATCAAGAGAAGACTGGAGCTTCCTATCACGTAAAAAGACAAACGTACCTTCAAACAATTACATTGTTCTGAACTTCTTGTACGTATGTCTTCTGGATGTGCAATGGCTATTAACCTCTAAGAACTGCAATATCTAAAGAAGAACGTAGCCCCTGAGGGTTCTTTGGACACAGGCCTTTAAAGAGGATTGTTACTTCTCTGTTTAAGCTTGTCAGTGGAAGAAAAGCCTGTGCAAGTAATGATAGGAGCCTGCAAGTATTGGATCTGGGCAGAACACAGGTGTGTTGCTGCTGAGGCATCTCTCAGAGAGTGAACAGTAGGAGGAACTCAGTTGATTGTGCATTCAACCTGAAAACTGTACAATGAGTAGCTGCATTTAGCTTGAGAATGACATTCTCAAGATCTGGAAATCTCAATTCTTGAAAACTTGCAAACAAGTTTTGGGTTTGTACTGCTTTCACTTCCCAACAGCCAGTTTTAATGTCTGTTGATGCTTAGAAGACCAGATTGGAAGGACAGCAACAGAAAGTTTTATTAGCCAGCACAATTAATACTTTCTTCTTTGAGAGCCAATTTCATCTAGTGTAGTATGTTTACAAAAGAGAAGGCTGGGATGCATAAGAAGGTTTTCCTTTATCAGAGACATATGGACTCACCATCACTGGATATATTTGTGAGACACTGTAACAAAGAACACTCCTCGGGCATGCCTCACATTTCAAGGGTTGAAGGGCAAACCAGATGAATGTCCCTCCTAAAAACTGGATGAACGAGCTTTTTCATATGCAATTTCCAATTTCGATAATCCCCAAGAAGCTTATAAAAGCCAGGATGGAGTCAGTAAAACCTCGTCTTATTAACCTCCAAAAGGACACAAAGGGGTTTGGATCTCAAGGCTGGTCTGGATGCCAAGTGCACCTCCTAAGTACTCTCATACTGTCTCAGCATGCTGTAACTTCTGGCAGACACAGTACAGTAAGGTTCACAAAGCAGATGAATACAGTAGATGGAGACAGGTTTACTGGGGTAATTCCCACCTGTGAAAGGCAGGTCAAGCTCCTTTGTACAGAAAGGGCAGTAACCCTTTCCCTCCTCTACGCCCCCTAGGAAGGTTTTTTTCCCCTGTCCCCCTTTCACATAGACATGACCAGTTTTGGCGACTGAATGGTCTCTGAGATTCATTTGTCTCTGCTGATAAGCGTATGTCCTTTGAGAGATCCTCAAGCCAGTTGTGTTTGAGTCCTCTTACTATTTAGGACCCTTGTGTCCATTTTACATGCAAAATTCAGATACAGGGAAGTTCTGCAGAGGTTCTGTGTTGCATAGTTAATGTGGGAACACAGCAGAGAGTTTGGAATGTGGAAGAATGACAGGCCATGGATTTCTCCGAGCTTTCTGGGAAGACTAAGCAAATAAGCAGAACTTCTGGATGAATCACTGTTAACCAGAATTGGTGAGGCTCCATGCCTTGTCAGAGAGAATCTTGCTTCCTCTCAGAGCACTTCTTTGGGGAAAGGCCAGGAAGGAAGTAGTTCTGCATGATTCTAGAGAGACTTTAATGGTCTACACTCTGTTTTTTAGGAAATATGACGGAAAAAGCCTACTTTGTCATATGGATAAAACTGTAAAGCTTCAAATCTTTATTGCTCTTTGCTTATTCTATAAAGCTTTTACTTTTCTGTATCTTTACTCTCGAAGGCCGTATATTTAACCTTAACTAAAGAAGCACAGTAAGCTGAGCAAATGGAGTGGTGTTCAATCTGCTTACTTATTTTCTGCCTCAGCAGGTCATGTACCTCTTCTTGTGGCAGAAGGGGCCATATGCCATGGTTCCTGCTCTGCAGTGTAACCAGATCTGTTCTGCGTGCACAGTAAAACTGAGCTGGGCAGAATTCGGTCAAGGTGCACCAAGCTTACCCCCTGTGTGCAATATAACTAATAATGTCCATGCTCAGGAGCTCCAAAGCTTCCTGGAATCAGTGGATTTACTAAGAATGCACCATAACTGATTTGGATGTTTGAAATACAAGCAATATGCCCCAAAGTTGCTTGACTGAATTCATGGTAGTTTTCTCAGCAGCTGTGCTGGGTTTGTATGGGAGTGGGTCCTTCTGGATAAGGAGCATTAGGAGAAGGTCATGAGTCAGATCAATACAAATCAAGGGTCCCAAGTGCCATCTTCAGACACAGAATTTATTCTTTTTTAAATTCAGGTACTATTTATAATGACCTTAGATAGGGCATGTGTAAGAAGAGAAAAGTGACAAATGTAAATAAGAGGATATTTTGGGTCTGCTGCAGACCTTCTTACTGATCTGGGTACTTCACCTCTCTGCTCTTCTGTTCCCTAGCAGTAAAATGGAGTGATGGGAGAAACTTCTGCATGCCTTGAATCTTCATGAAGATTTTGTGAAGTGCTCTAATATCTTTAGGTAAAAAAGGCTGGGGATAACACAGTGATTATTGCCACATTTACCTTCTCTTGATCTGAGAAGAGAGAGTAGGAAATGCAAACACTCGTGTTACAATGAGAAATTAGGATGTGTTCATTTCAAAAATTTTCCCTTTATAGAAGCCTTTCATGCCATCTGGAAATTTCTCCAGAAAACCACCTTCCTTAGCTTTGATTGTTTCCCTCCTTATAGTGTTTTGCCTGGTCATGTCATCAGTGGAAGAACACAGAAGTGAAACAAAGGGTAGTAGTTCTGAAAGGCAAATTTTGACGTTCCCAAACCCTGTATCCTAATGATGTCAGTGTGACTTTTAATTGCAGTTGAGGGTTGCACTTCTTCTCGGAGCTGCAGAAGATAAGCAGAGATGGGTATTTCGGTAGAGAGGAAAGTAACCAGCAAATATGCACCTGGGCTCTGCAAAGGACCCAGTTGAGAGGCTGATCCTCCAGGGAAGGAGAAACATGGCTTTGGCAGGATGTTTATATCTTAACCCCTAGTAGAGAGAAGGGTTCAGGAGGATGAGATTTAGAAGAAGGATAGAGCTGAATCTAAGTTAGATGGAAACAAAGGGTGAAAAAGAAGAGGAAGGTGCAGTTCCATAGCAATGCCTAGATTCCTGTGTTGGTTCTGGAGTCTGTGGTGGAGCTGAGTGTCACCAGCAGCACTGCTGCATATAGTGTGCTCAGTGTAAATAAAATCCATAAACAGTTTAGTAAAGAGTCAGGGGTTTGCTTGTGAAGTCAGTCTTATGGTGACTCTTGCCTCTGCAGTTTCTTTCCTTACCTTGTTGGTGGGCTAAAGTTAATATTGCTTAGCCCAGATTCACATACATGAATATGCTTTCATCTCTTTCTCTGTTGCTTTGTTTATCTGTCTCTGTCTATCTCTCTGTGCGCCTGCTGCTTGTCTGCCTGCCAGTTTTTTCTTTGTCTCTATCACTTCATCATTGAACCCATCTGTGTAGAAAATGGGATATTTGGCTGTCTTGTATTTTTTTTTATTATTTTTTTATTATTATTATTTGTGTCATTTTGTTCCCTCAGACTTACGAGGATAAAACTCGCACTCCTGGGGGTGCCAGGCATTTTAGATCTTGCGTTTAGGAGAAGCCGTGATGCTTTTTGCGTCTGTTTGTCTGTCCATCTGTCTGCTGGTCTATAATAAGCTGTGCAGCGAGACAGCAGCTTACTATCTGTGTGTGTGAAATTAGCTAATTGGTGTTAGCAGCAATATTTTCACATGTTTTATAAGCAAAGTGCAGCAAGGTATATAAATGTAGATATGATCCAGAGACACACACACATACACACACACGCGCGCGCACGCAAGCCTGTCGCTGCTCATGCATAGACGCTCAGAAGTAATTAATGTTAATAAGATTTTAATGTGCTTGTGAGATCATAATGAGGAGAAATGAATGCTCTGATTAGAAAAAGGTAACTGTGTGTGTGTTTTGGCTTAGAACAAGATTTCTCCTCTTTTTTATAAATCACAATTTCAGAACTTGTTTGTGATTGCATCAATCGGTTTTTATTTTCAAATTAGAGGTCTGTTTAGCCATTTGAATGATTAGCCAAATAAATGGGTAGAACCCTGATCGTAAGGAATCGTGCAGATATTTTTTTTTCCCTCTTTAGAAAGCGAAGCTACTATATGACAGGGCTGGGCAGCCTCATCCTTCTAGCATTACATTTTTTTGATGCTGCTTTTAAAGCCTCATCAGCAACTGCTCTCAGAGACAGTGCTCATTTTTTACAAATAGAGATGTTTATCTATAGGTGTCTGCAATGCATAATCAACCACTGAAACTATTGTGCCAAGGCACATTGTTGTTCATCATTAATGATGAATCCTCAGAGTCCAGGTGATCACATGATACCTTGATAATATTTAGAAATAATTAGTTTAGGAAAGCAGAACTGCATATATGTATTTTTTTCTTTTCATCAGTCGGTTTCCAAATAAAAGGGATGGGAAAATGTTTGCAGGAAATATTTTACAAGCTGAGATGTTTTTTCATCCTGGATGCTGTGTAGTCACCAGACCCCAGGCTGGCTAAAATCCAGCTGGACACTAGGGGTCCTTCTTTCCAGCAAGTCAATGAAAATATTGTTCAGAGGGCTTTATTGCCATTTGTATACTTATTTTTTTATTACTTTAAGTAATAAAATAGATAAAAATATTAAAAATTCTTGCTTGATAATGCTATACAAATCCCTATGGGAATGGGATTTTTCCTAATTGATACTGAGAGGTTAAATACTAAGTTTTAAAACCATCTAGAATTGAAAATAAAAATTTTAAAAGTCCATGCTCCAGTGCATCCCATGTTGCATACTACCCACTTTACTCTGGTGATGCCTGGCTTGAGTTGTGTTTTAAAGTGTTAGATCTATTACTGAATCCATGGAATATGGTTCATTTCCAGAAAGTGCTGAGATACCGCAGCAGTGGTTGTGATGAGAAATGTTAGAGCATGGTGATAAGATTGCAATTTCCAAATTGTGCTGAACAAAAACCAGTGTCAGTACATACAGCTTTGACATGATTTGAAGTCTCTAAAGATGATGATGTGACAGTTCATTTATAATGAATGAATTTATTTTGGGGAAAGGAAGCGTCAGGCATTATGTATATTTGTTTATTCCTCTAAACACTCCTTTCAGCTAGCTGCTGTACAGTAGGGCCTCTAACACTAGTTTATCATTCTGATAGCTCAGCCAATGAACTTAATTTTATGAAGTACCTTGGGATACTGTCTGCACAAGTGTGTGCATAAGGGTGTCTATATGGGCACACCCAAAGCATCACTGAACGTTACTGGACATCCGTGCAGTAAGGCCAAAATAAAGTATTGCCCAACTACTGCCAGTATCCAGCTAAGTTCTAGTGACCCCGGGCGGAAGAAGGTCATCTTTATTTCTCCTAAAGGCTTATAGTTATAGAAGTATGTTACATTTTGACTTAAATAAAATGGTAGTCTGAACTCTCTCAGTAAGGAAGCAACTAATTTGCTTTAAAAATAATTGATCCTTTCTATAGGTAATTTTATTAGAATATTTTGAGAAATATCAGTCCCAGTTTAGGATTAGTATTGAACTGGTATTGAATCAACAGACTACGATTCATTATCAGAGAGCGCTGAGGTACCACAACAGTGGTTGTGATGAGAAACAGTAGAGCATGGGGATATGTTTGCCATTTCCAATCATTTTGTCATGAACAAACCAGTGTCAGTAGATTATGGCTCCATCATGATTTGAAGCCTCTAAAGATGATGTGACAGTTCAAATGCCACTATGGGATTAGTATCCACTTGCATTTTTTTCGTTGTCTGTTTCTGGTTGTTCCCTGTATGTTAACATGCCAGTTCCCAAGACTGGCTTCCACAACCCTGAAGAGTGAGAGTAGGAGCAAGATAACAATAAACTCCAAATCCACTGAATTTTCATCTTGGAGAAGGAAGCAGCTAATCAATGCAAGGAATTTCTTTTAGTTTGTGGGGTTTTTTTTTTTTTTTTTTCTGTGTTCTAGAAGGAAAATGTTGAAGAAAACACTGGGTTTGATGTTCCTAGCATTGGAGATGAAGGAGCCAAGCTCCCTTCAGCTCCTTTCAGCTGAAAACTCTGTAGGGCTTGGGAACTCAGGAAGAGCTGAGGCAAATTGGCTAACTGCATGAAGTTAGTATGCAAAAATGAGTTGTGCTGAGTCCTTGGGGGACTGCTTTAATTCAGGAGTAAATTAGTCTTAGACCAATGTAGCTTAACTGAATAAGGAGCTACAGGGAGCTTTGCTGTTGAATTAGAGCATCTACTCACAGCTTCAAGACAATTAAACGTGTGCATATTGGTGTCAAACCTTTAGTTGTTTTGCCTTAGCATTCTCAATGTCCCCATGCAGACTTGGCTTAAGAGATAGATGAGCTATCCCAAGCAATTAATTCTATACTGGGGATCCAAAGCAAAACAAATTTCAATAACTTCTTTGCTTTGAGGGAAATATCATAAGACCAACTATTGCACTGTTCTTGACAGAGTAGTAATGATTGCCTTTCCTCTCCTTGGACACTGTTGTGTTCCTGTGCAGTTTTTGAAGGGCCCTCAGATACTGACGCCGTTGACAGGCCCTCAGATACTGAAGATGGCTTTCTGCTGCAGTCTGTTAGTACACACATGAGTTCCAATATAAAACATAACAAAGGTGGATATATTGAGTATTTGCAATGAATTCTAGAATTATTACAAGAAAAGTAAGTGTGTTCACAAGTTCTGTTTCTGCTTTCCTTACATTTGTCTACGTTGGTGTAGTTCAAAGATGAGAAAGAGACTTTTGGGGTAGGTTGGTTTGTTTGTGATGGCAGAATAGAATATGGTAGCAGCACACTAATAAAGGCTACCTTGGGAGAAACTAATTTTCTCTTAAAGAGGCCTATGCACAAGTGTGAAAATAGGAGTTTATAATTGTGTGGTGAGATTGTGCTCTGAAGTGTTTTAGAGTACGTTTGCCAGCCTTACTCATATTACACCTGTTTAATATTACTTTGTGCCTAAATACACATATAAGGTTACAATGCTGTTAATTCTCAAATTTCATCATTAATGAAAAATCATGAGTTAGTTGATAAAATCTCCATGCTAAACAACACTGGGTTTGCACAGTGAAAACCCTGTGCATAAGGATGGATTTTGAAAATATCTGTGGGTTCTAGCTCTATCAGGCCAGTAGAGGAAGCAAGCAATCAACCTGAAAGCTTCATTGGAGATAGTCCCCTGCTCGTGTCATAGAGGGGCTGCTTGTTAAAGTATGCTAACTGCTCTCAGTGTTTTCATATGATCTAGAGGCAGAAAACATACATCTTAAAACTGTCAAGACTTAAACTTTGAAATATGTGATTATCTCATCTTACTTGCCCAGTTCTCTATTTATGTTTCTAAATAAGTAGCTGGTTTTTTTCCAAAGTTCTTAATGGCCAGATGTACCTGCTGAAGCTGCTGGATGCAGAGAACGTCTGGTAGTATATGTATTTAGAAGCACAGGTTTACATAGTAGTTGGCCAGAAGACTTGTAGTTCTACTGAGCTTAGAAATTCCAAATAAATGGTGCAACACTTCTGCCAAAAATGTTGTTTTAAAAAATTTTGCTTTAAAAAGTTTATTGCAGTGTGTGATATTTACATGAAAGTGAAATGTATGGATATCTGTAGGAAGACAGAAACTGTTGTTTGCATACTTTGGTCATCTCAGCTTCTGAAAGTACTCAACATTTTTGAGGTAGGTAAGGAAAGCCTTCTCATGAGCGAGTACGGAAAAAACTGGCCATGGAGGATGTTACTACTTCACTCTGTCATGGCCAAGTCTTTGAACAATGTAGGTTGTCTACTCAATTTGAATTCTGTTTGACTTAGTAATGGCTACTCACACTAGCCATATGAAAGGAATTTTTTGTTTGTTTATTTTTTATAAGCTCTTGGTCTCACTGTTACTTTGTAGTAGATATTATCTAATCTACAGGTTGATTCACACATGGAAGGAAATGGCTTAATTTTTCTGAAGTTTTATATGTGGATATTGGGAAAGATGTTTGGATATTTGGGGTTTCAAGTAATGTAGAAGCAGACAGCAGAGAGCAACTAGAAAGAGTCAGAAATGAATGTATGAATCAGTATGGCATGGATTTGCTTCCTGATATCTCAGTTTTATTATCTTGTGGACATGTGTGTCTTGTGATTAGCAGAATTCCAGTGGCTTCAGGGTTAACTGCAGTCATTACAAAATAGTTTATATATGTGCTCACTCCTACACTCATGCCTGTTTGCTAGCAGTGTATTTGGAAAGAGTCTGAATGTATAAAAAGTGTTTGAATAATGAGTTTGGATAATGGTTCCATTTCTTCAAAAAATGTTAAAACTTAATCTTTTTCTCATTCACTAAACTGTTCCACCACTGACATCAGCAGAGTAGGCCTTACCTATGCCTGCATTAGTTATTCAAGAAGAATTGCAAGCTTCCCATGTTTCCTGAGGCAATAGATATTATGTATTTACACATCTTTAGGATGTGATTGTTATTTTATAACTCCCTGTCAAGCAGCTGGACTTTAATTGGTGGGAAGAGCCTTTGCATTCCTTTATACGAAGGCCTTTCAGATCTGCAGGGCACTGTGAGGTTTGGGACTTGCTCGTTTGGTCAATCTCTACATTACACTTCTCAGCCGTGCTGTTTGCAGTTCATGTGTTGGCAAATGCAACACGGCAGCATCTCTTCTTGCCGTGTGTCTCCGTACTCCAGATGCATCAGACCACCCTGCTGGCCAGCTGTGTCTGCTGTGTGCGATCCTGGGAATCAGAAAGAGTTTGTGGTGCTTAGCAGTATCCGAGGGTTTTATGCCTCCAAGTGAAGTCCTGGGCTCAGGGAGATCTGCCAGCAGGCATTTTGTCTGGAGTGACAGCCCAGGTAACACAAACTGCTGTGTGAAGCCTTATGCATTGGGCCAGCTGAGGTGCCTGTCTTCTAGGCAGACAAAAAGCTATGAAATCTGACTTGGGAAATAATTTCCCTGGGGTCTTCTTTTGTGATACATTCTGCAGACTAGAGCAACACCTTGAGGTACTTGAGCCACTCAGACAGCTTGAAGCTCCCAGCCCTGCCTACCTGAAGATTCTTATCTGACCACATGATAAACATTCTTCCTCAGGTATTTGCCCCGAACATCTGAAAAGCGCTTAAGGCAAATAACGTGGCAGGTGGCAACTCGTGTCTGTTGGTGGTGGTAACCCAGCCTGCTCCGCCCGCAGCAGCCGCTGCCGAAACACTGACCGTGTCAGGATCTGCGCTTTCTCTTCAAGACTGGGGAGGGGACCCAAGGCAACACAGGGCAGGGATCATGCGGAAGTGAGCAGGGGGTGCGATAAGGTAAGAGCATGGAGTTGGGCTCTGGCTTTGTGGAGGTGAGGAACGCAGGGAGGGAATGAAGCAAGAACCGGTGCCATGGGATTAGCCATGATAGAAGGGTGTGGACAGTGATTCATGTAAATAAGTGGTTTGAGTAGAATCTGCATTAGAAGGATGGGAAGATGATGAGCTGGAGAGGTCTGTTTTGAAGGGAAAGAAGGATCAGTACAGACATGCCTCCACCTGTGCACACTTGGGGTTCATCACAGATCTTGGAGATGTCATTGCCAATGTGTTGGTACCATAAGGGACTTCACTGTTTTTGAGAAACTTTGTAAACCTTGAAAGTAAATGCAATGGAGGCCCACTAATTAGATTTTCTGCTCTCTGGACAGTAGTCCAGTCTTGATGAATGTGTTTTTTAAAAATTTATCAATTTTTGGTTAAAAAACTAAAGTACTGTGCCCTGGTGCAATTGATTTCCAGCACTCTCTACCTTTGCTGCTGCTTTCAAGATGTTTCACACCTTTTATTCATTTTTCTTTCCCTGATAGTGACCAGGTGACAAAATTTTTTAGATTTCCTTCTGCCACTTTTCTGTGACTCGTTGCTGGCATCAGGCTAGTTGAAAGGTCTGGCAGGTACTGGATTCCGTTACAAAGACTCTCTGTTAGTCTCTAACACATCTGTTTTTGTGGATATTCTTCATTTGCTTCACATCTTCTTGAAAAGCATTACCCAGTTTGTCTGTTTACATCCTGAAACATTTGCAGATTTTGTAAAGCTGAAAGATTACTTCCTGTGTCCTTGGAGCAACATGTCTTTTTACAAACCCCCAAAAGACGATTGACTCCTTGTCTGTCAAATATTGCTAACTTATATCAAACTTATAATTCACAGTAACTCTAGATCCTTTTCTGAAAACTGCTGCCTGCTCAGTTATCACTGTCTTGTATTTCTGTCATTAATAATTTCTGCCCAGACTTGCAGTCCTGTTGAATCTTATCCAGTACCTCTAGACAATTTCTCTTTTTTGCAAGGTAATTTTGAATTTTATTCAGTCATTAAATGCCCTCCTCGGTTCATTTGTCTGCAGGTTTAATAAACATGTTTTCTATTCCATCACCTAGGTTATTAAAAAGTCAAATAGAAAAAAACTTGGGGCAGAAACCCAGTTGATGCATTCTTCTATTTTGATAATTACTTTGTGTTCCCTTATCCAAAATAGTTTTCCATCTTTGGGATGCCATGGATATGCTTGTTTTTTGATGCTAGCTTGCGTATAAGGTATCAAAGGCCAAAATAAAGTCAAAGTACATGACATTTGCTTTTTTCAAGGTTTCTTTTTCTGTTGAGAAGGAAACTTAGTCTGTTTTGACATGATTTGTTCCTAAATCAATGTTGAGTGCTACTTGTCTTTTATACTTAGGTGCTTAAAAGCTGGTTTGAGTCATTGTTCAATAGTTTTTCTGGGAATTAAGCTTAAATCATGTGGTCTGGAATTCCCCCATTCTTTATTTTTCTCTCTCTTTTCATGGTAGGTACTAGATTTATTCTTTGAGTTTCTTACCTTATACAAAGTCTCAAAGTCTGTTTCAAACAGTTCTTTAAGGAGACCAGGATGAATTCATAAATAAATGACTTGAAAAAGATTTAACTTAGCTAAGTACTCTCTAATTTCTTTGCCATTTCTTCTGGAGTAAGACCATACCCCTCTTCATGAGTATTAAGTGAATTATCCATGTCTCTCAGCTTGAAATTTTCAATGAATGGTGGTACAAAAAAGGTGTTAAGCACTTCAGCCTACTCACATCATCTGTCAGTTGAACTTCCTCTGCATTGATTAACGGAGCCACATTTTTCCTCATCTACCTAAATGTACTGATAGAATGGTTTCTTGCTATTCTTGACATTCCTTGTTAATTTCGTCCTTTGTTCTTTTAACCATTATGATTTTGTCTCTACATGTTTATGTAGTTTTTATACTTACATATTCTGATATCCTTCTGTTTTCTTCAGGATTTTTTTTTCTGTCTTGATAGTAGTAAAGACCTCATACTTTAGTGATGCTAAAACTCTACTATTCTTGTTCTTTCCTCTTTATTGGCATAGCTTGTGCTTTTATTATTATAATTGCTCTATAATTCTACCTCTTTAACTTCTTTATCCCCGTAGACTCTCAGGGATTTTTACCTACCAGTTCTTAAAGATCATTGAGATCTACGTTCTGGAACTCCATTGTTTTTACTTTGCTTTTATCCCTCTTTTTTTTTCCAAAGAATTTTGAATTGCATTACTCTATTTTGCACTCTCATCTCCTCAGTCTGTTCATCCACACAGACTAGAACCCAGTCTGGAAATAATGCCCTTTGATCTCTTATTTACTTTTTGAATTTAAAACAAAAAAAAGTCCCATGTGCATTGCATGACAATGCTGGAAAGCCGAGATCTGCTGTGTTCTTTTCTCCACAGAATATGCGTAATTAATTCCCATCTTCATCTACTTTTTCATGCAAATGCTTTGTCTTACTTCACAAGTTGTTTTCAAAATCACACTCATCTCCTGATTTGGTAGTTAGTTGCAGTTCCCTATCGTGGCAGAATTAGTTTCTTTTGCCTTTAATCACTAGATTTAGTTTTTCAGTAGGTTTGATGCTCTGTACATTTTGGGCCTCAGAGCATGTTTGTGCAGTCTGTTTTGCAAGGCAACATTCCTTTCCTGTTTTTTTTCCTCTTCCATATACTGCTCACAAAGGTTATATATTAGAAGTGGTTTATAGTATCAATATATTATGTTTCTTTTATTATATTTCTGGTTTCCACTTTCTTTTTAAACACTCCCCCTCCCCACTTCTTTTCTTCTTTTTAAAAATTACTACTTCCTCTTAGCTTGCGTGTTCCTTGCGGCAAGGGTTTGTGTTCTCTCATGTCAGCTATGTCTTCATAGACTTGCTGTTCACTCAGTTTTCCTCATACATGGTTTTCTTGGTAGCATTTTTGGAAGTTTTGCAGATCATTGCCATCGCAACTATATGGTTCCCTTTAATTGTCCTCTAAAATTAACCCTTTTTGTCCTATTTCTGCCTCAGCTTTGTGTGGGTCTTCCCTGTTGAGTAACTTTGTTCATGCTCATTTTCTGTTTCAGCCTCTTGTGAACCAGATGAAGGTTGAATGCTGCTTCCCAAACTTTAGTTAATTAATAGCCCCTTCAGAGCATTTGAACCCTACATCTAAAGGCAATGTCAGATTTCTGTCATCCTGAACCTGTCGTGTTGCCACCAATGTTTGGAGACTTGCGTGGAAGGAAATCTTCCATGCATGTGGATATGTAGTAGTCCTTGTTTAGTACCTGGAAAGTTGGAAGGACATCTGAATGCGAATCTGTAAGTTTTTAGTTTTTTTTTTTTTTTTGCTTGGTTGGTTGGTTTGGTTTTAATACCAAATAATAGGAAAATTTCAGAGAAGATAGTATTTAAAGTGCCTGCACAACCTAATTGCTTACATTCATTCCTTTAGAGACCAGCCATTATAAATGATGTTTGGGTATAGGTTACTTAACTTCAGTCATCATCAAGGAAAATGCAGTCAAGGCAGCTATTTAGTCTCCCTCTGTTATCAGTGGAGAGGAGGAGAAATACCTCTAGAGAGCTATTCATCCTAAATATATTACAGTTTTAGGATGGGATTAATGGCTCTCTGGAGATGATTACAGTGGCTTCAGTTTGATATCTAACTTTTAGGAAGATAATAGTTAGATTAGATGCATCTTAGTCCCTGGCCTGATCAGATTTATCTGAAGAATATTTCTACAGTCCAAACAGACAACGCAGAAAACTACTATGCTTTGTCTTACTTTGTAGAAATTTTGTACGTTAGAATTTTCCAGAGTTTGGAAGAGTATTTGTATTTAATTTAGAATATTGTATACATTTGTATTTACTTTAAAATATGTCTTTTTTAAACACTGCTTTGTCTCCTTATTCTTTGATTGTAACTTGCTACTTAATCTGGTTTGTGGTGAAGAAACTGTTGGGATTCTTTATTTCTGTGTGGTCTCTTTTCTATGGGTTATATCCTCTGAGACTTCAGCCATTTGCTCTTCAGTATTGCAGGTAAATACTCTTCCATGCTACCTTCCTCATAGATGACATGAAGACTAATTAAACACAGGTTCAAGCATATTAAACTCTTGCCTCTGAGTTATTATTTTTAGGTGAGTATTTGTACTTGTATTTCAGAGCATTTCATGATGCATCCACTAAAATAAGTGATCCTGGACAACAGATTAGACATATTTGTTGTTTTTGGAGGAAGAGCTAATGTCATTTTGGTGTTGCACATTTCCCTTTTCATCTCTGTACAGCCGTAAGGTGTCCATGACACTATTATTCTGGCCACTCTGTTGCCAAAAAGTTGTCAAGAAATTAGTGGAGAATTCAGAGAAGAGCAACAGAAGTTAAGAGGCTGAAGAGATTGAAATATGAGCAAAGATTACAAGATTTTAATATGTACAGTTTGGACTAAATGATGACTAAGACATATGATAACAATCTACAAGTATTTGAAGGGTGTAAAATATTAAGACAAAAAAGGAATTATTTTAAGATGTTCAAAGGGGTAAAACTCAGCAGGAAAAATTTCAGTGTGAATCATAAAAACTTCCTGAGACTTGCATGTGCTGAAGTCACAGAGTGTGTTGTGCAAGAGGGTGGTAAAAAGTCTACAGTTTCACACAGCCCAGAGATCACACATGTGGGTGCAGACAAAAGCTCACTGCTTTGGTTCCATCCATTTCCGAGCAGCTGCCTAGACCAGGTGATGCTTCAGCAGTGCCTGTTGGACTCTGTGTAGCCCAGCTGGGCAGACACGTTCACCTGTGTCCCAGACTGGCCGAGGGCTCCTGCAGAATGAGCTATAGCATGGAGGGTTCATTCTGGTGGCAGCAAACTGCCTGCGGCTGCTGGTTTTATGGAGAAACCCTTTTCTATCATATGGCTGTACATGCACCCATCCCTTTGATAAACATAGGCAGAATCCAACTGTCACCAGCAGGGTATATGCAGAAGATTCAATGTAATGATCAATAGTATTTTGGAATATCCTGGCAAAGGATTTATATGACATGTTATGTGTTTTGTTTTTCCTTTTACCCTCTTCTTTCACCTCTGTAAGTTGGTGCAATCATATTAAAACCTCTTTTTTTTTCTAGACTTTTCCCCCAAAACTTAAAGCATTGACATATATTTATTCCTTCTGATAAAGGTTGCAGATTTACACTGTGTGTATAGTTTAGTTAGGAGGTTCTAGTGAATTGTAGTGGACTAGTTTAAGTCTAAAAATATTTAACTGTCATGACCACTGTTTAATGGGGATGGTATTTTTGCTTAATAGGGACGTCTTTACTGTTTACAGCTGGTTTTACACTCGTAATAGATACAGACAGAAGGAGGGAGGACTACAGTTCTTGCTCCCCCCCCTGCCCTCTGTTCCTCATTTTTATTTTCTTGTGTGCAAAACCATCATGCATGCCAGCTTGGGAAGCTGGCATCCCTCCTGTTAAGACCAAACTTGCTCTCTGTTGCAGTATAAATAGTGCTTGCTTCCAACTTCAGAGCAGTACCCAGTGTTGCATGCGTACAGTTTCTCACTGAGAATAGCTGTATTAAAGGCGTTTCCATGTATAGAAGGGTTTTGTATTTCTGGCTTTGAATTCACTGGACAACTCTGAGCACACATCTGGGGATAGGCCTTTAAGCTTATGTGATATTAGGTTAGTGGAATGTTTCAGTTCTGGAGTGGTTCAACCTAAGAAGGTCCTACTTCACTGGTATGCACAGGAGAAAGCAAACCAAATGCCATTCTTTATAGTACTCCAGATACAAAGCTGGGAGCACACCCAACTTTGGTAATCCTACATTATCTTTAATCTACTGGAAGCGGAGGGGGAAATTGCACCAGGTGAGCCAGATAGATTTTGAAATATCATTTAGTTTTCTAGGCTGGGGCTTTTGATTTCATAAAAGCACCTTGTTCTGCTTTGTAAAAGCACCTGACTGGGCAAAATGAGAGACTGTTTTGTCAGACCAAGGCCACAGAGGAAGGCTGAAGAGATGGGCCACTTTTGATTACAGAAGAGATTACTTCAGCAAAACCACTACAGTCTCTGCTGACAGCACGTGAGGTTTTGCTGTGACCTATTTAGTCCTCCTGCTATTGAAAAATGTCTTAAAGTGACATGATAGAAAGCAGTTTGCTGTTTTCCTTAGGCTCACTAGAACTGTTATCTTCACAACTGAAAGTGCTGGGCTGTCTGCCCCAGTCATACTCTTGGGAACAGCCTTTCCCATCCTTAGCTATCTGGCACATGTGGGCCAGCTACAATCTAAACCCTGAAGAATAAGAATTATTTTATCCCTCTGTCTGTTGTTTCATTTTCTGAGTGTGGATGATCTGCTTCTGCACCATCAGCCATTGTTTAGCTTCAGCCTGGATGCGCCAGAGCAAGTGTTGCCGAGAGGGATACTGGGTTTTGGGGTTATGCTGTGTTGCTACAGATCATGTCACCTCAGTGGGTAAACAGTCCAAAAATAAAACCAGCAAACGATACAAAAAGGAATCCAGTTATATTTTTATATCTCATTAAGTTTCGCTCCTCCTTCTGGTTTTATTGGCAGAGATATCAGGGGAGTGTACATCTGCATTTGAGAAGAGGGGAAAAGTTTTGCAGTGACTGTGTGGGTGAACACCTCTTTTTTTTTTCTTTTTTTTTTTTTTTTTCTATGGAGGTTAAGTGGGAAGGGGTTTAAGATCTCCCACACCTGTCTCATTTGAGGAATTATTTTATTATGTATAGAAAACAGTGGCTGATTTAAGATTTGTTACTAGTAGCTTGCCCAGAGGTTCTTTATTTAGTTACTCAGCTTAAATAGCTGCTGTCCCAAAGCTGTCATTTAACAGACAGGATTGCTTAATATTGCTGTGAGCCAAAGGTATAGGTGGGTGGACTGTCTTTTGAACCCTGAACTTTTCTGTGTGATAGGGACAGACAAGTAGGAGTGGAAAAAAGGTGAGATTCCACCCACACAGGCTTCGGGGTCAACACATGGTCTGTTCCCAGAGCTCTGCATGACCTTTATTTATGAGTGCAGAATACTGGCTACAGGAACGTGTCCTCTTCAGTCCCCATAGTTCAATGTGAGATTAATAACTATTCAGTAGTTATCTTCTGTTATTTTGCGTTGTCCTTGACTGCTTTTTCCTCCATTCCAGGAGATAGCTGAGCCTAGCTAAGGCTGGATAATTTTGTTGGAACTCGACCTGCATTCTTCATCCAAATACCTAGTGCAGCCCAAGTCAAGAAGGAAATAAAACTGCACGCCTTTGGTTTTAGTACACCTAGATCCACTGAGCATTTCCTTACTTACCATGTTTTTGTTGTTGTTGTTGTTTTTCCCTAGCCTTGTGCTGGGGTCCTCCAGCATGTTCAACACCTACATGGTTCATGTTTTTTCTGGCAGTGAATGATTTCTGCCAGGATAGTTAAAGCCCTATCCTGGATGTATTTCCATGTCACATTTTTGAGTTCATGCTCAGATTATGGTCCAGTCAGCTTTTGTTGCTTTTAAGTTGGAATGGAGAACCTTTGTCTTAGGTTCATCTGTAGTAAATGTTTTACCTCTGGCAGATTTTGATCTTGAAAAAAAGTTGTTTTTCAGGCAGTAGTTACGGGTTTGATAGAGTGGGAGTTATTATGACTCTCTTTATAGCCATAATCCTGTGCTGTAAGAATTCTGTTTGTCTCATGTCCCCTACTTATGATTTTTGTGTAGTTATTTATACCATGATTACTGGATCTGGGATGCATGTGGTAAGGGGCATGACTCCCTAGTGTGGATCTGCAAACATGATGATGCATGGAAAGCTTCAGTTAGTATTTAATGGACTTCTTCATCTATTCAGTATGAAGACTTTGCTGAGAATATGAGCCTTGGCAAGTAGAAGTATCAGGGGTTTTTTTCTTTTTTCTTTTTTCTTTTAATACTCGAAGCACCGAACTTAAACACACTTGAACTCAGTAGCTACAGAAAAACATGTGATTTCCCTAAAGTAATTTCTGTAAGCTGATATTGTAAGATGGCCTTGCAAAGGCCAACAAATGAGGTATTCCCAGTGAAAGTGTTAAAAAACCTTCTATAATTACAGAAATCCTTTAGTATGTGCAAGTTCTGACTATTCTTTCTCTGCAACATCGGTGTTTCTGTCACTTCACTTAAGGTCTCTTTGTACAATAGACAAAGGCACATAAGGAAAACAAAACAAAACAAACCACATTGCATCTGGAAATTAAAAAGAGAGTATTTTCTTTGTTCCAACTAGTCTATACTGTTAATTCTAAAAATGAAATAGAATATTTTTCTAAAAACTTAGTATGCAGCTCATGCGTTTCTGTGGAATGTCCTTAACTATTCACTGACTCACTCCCTATTCATTTATAGCTAATATATTGCACTTTTATTGTGGTTTCTAAAGTATGGAGGTTATGTGAGTCAGAGGCAATTTAGAATAGAGATTATCTTTAAATAATCAAAACCATACTTTGCCAAAAATAGTAAAAAAAGGAAAGAAAGCATTCAGTGTTCTCAAAGTATGAAGTGCTTTCTAAAAAGACTTTTTTTTTCAATAAATAAGGGGGAAGAAATGTTATGTAAACCTAAGTGTTTAGCAGACATCTGTTTACTTCCTCTAAGGAGACAAGGCGTTTTAAGATTTTCTGAGCTCATGAAAAAGGCACATCCTTGAGTTCTTGCACCAAGGACGTGATGGAAGCATTTTCCTTGAAAATTTCCAATAAGAAGGCATAAGGTTAGAGGTGGCATGAATGATAACTTTCTTGAAGATTTTAATCAAGGACGTTTTGGAGAGTGTAGGTGTTTGGATCTATTCTTCAAAAAAAAGGGGAAAAAATCAACAACCTAATACCTCTCTGCCTATCCCTTTTTTAAAATTATTTTTTAGTTCTTCCTTTTCCTTCTTAAGCTGATTCTGCTTCTCATAAAGTTTTTCATCAATGATTCAGTGTTAGTAAGGGCAATTTTGCTGTGACTTTGAAGTTCCTTTGTTGTGACAGCTGTTAGGCTGGCATTTCCTGGACATCAGTGGGATATGATGATAGCTTGCCTGCTTCCCTTCTTTCTGATGGATTTTCTCAGAATGGATAGCAAACTGGCAGAGTCAGATTCCTGTATTAAAAAAGCAGAAGGTGGATTGTAGTGGGCTAGAGTTGAGAGAAATACAGAGATCCAGAGAATTATCTTATGTTTTGTAACATAATCAGCAATGTGATTTACAGACAGAATCAAAAAGATTTCAGAGTTAGGAACACATATTCATCCTCCTGCTTACACCCTCCACCCCTCCACCCCCCCTTACTTTCTTTTTTAAGAGTTCGGTGCAGCAACAAATGGTGCTGGCCTGTCAACCTGATGCCTAAGTAGAAGCCACATTATAATAAATACATATTTTCACTATCAAAAGATAATGTACTGTTGGCTTAAAAAAAAAAAAATCCAAACAGCCTTGCACAGAAGGATTTTCAACAGTATATTAAGCCTCATATTTTTCAATTACAACAGGGCTTTTTTTCCTCTGCTGATCTTTTTTTAATAACCCAAGGAGCAAATATGTCTTGGGTTTGAGCTTTAATCTGGTGCTTTGTGTACTCTGATGACCTCCTAATCACACTCTCCATGACATGTCATGCTATGGAAAGTGGGTGATTTGGGCTGTCATGAAAGTGTTGATATGCTCATATATCCTGTGCACTTAGGACAGAAGAGTTCAAAGAAATGCATTAACCAAAGGAATCAAATGTTATGGGAGCCCATAATTCAACTATTGAGTGTCCCTTTCCCAGTTCATGAGTGGTTCTTTATCTGTGTTGTGAACTTTAAATGTGAGCACCAGGTGTGAAGATTTCTGTTTACTTTCATTTAAGCAAAAACAAACACGAAAGATTTCAGAGCTGATGCAGATGATGAAATGTAAAGATGTGAGATGTGTTTAGTAAATAGTCAGGGTGCATATGTCTAAACAAGGAAGGGGATTGTAGAATGTGGGTTTAGTTTACAATGCTCTCCTTTCATAACTGTATAACCATCTGTGGATGTGGTCTATCTGGACTTTAGCAAAGCCTTTGACACCGTCTCCCACAGCATTCTCCTGAAAAAACTGTCAGCCCACGGCTTGGACAGGGGCACCCTGTGCTGGGTTAGGAACTGGTTGGAGGGCCGGGCCCAGAGAGTGGTGGTGAACGGGGCTGCATCCAGTTGGCGGCCGGTCACTAGTGGTGTCCCCCAGGGATCAGTGTTGGGGCCAGTTCTGTTTAATATATTTATTGATGATTTAGATGAAGGGATTGAGTGCACCATTAGTAAATTTGCAGATGACACCAAGCTGGGGGGGAGTGTTGATCTGCTGGAAGGCAGGAGAGCTCTGCAGAGGGACCTGGACAGACTGGAGAGCTGGGCTGATTCCAACGGGATGAGNAAATCTGGTGTGCTTACACTTCAGACTGTAACCTTCAGCATTACCCTGGTGTTTCTTTTGCTGTGCTAGTGGAACCGTCGAGATCACAAGGTAAATGGTGTCAACATCTACAGTCTTGTAAAAACTAAAAGCTAGGAGTGACCTTTGTTATCAAATGGAGACTGGTCTAGTAGTATGCAGTCTGAGAGGCATGATGTGACTGTGAGTCTGAGGGCGAGGATCTACTCCCCTTGGTACAGATAGGACTTCCTCTCTGGTCTTAGATGCATTGCCCAACTGTTCTGCCTGGAATTTCCCATCTGTACTGTGTAGATAATAACACTTGTCTTCCTGGTGAAGTTTATGACAGTTAGTTAATGTTTGTAAAGTTCAGTGAAAATGGGAAGTGTTGTTAGAAAACCCCCAAACATATATATGTATAAAAATTACGTGTCACCAATTAATTGAAGACTGTCTAAGCAAACACTTTAACCTTCATAATCCAGCACCTTTTGATTAGTGAGTCATGCATAGGTTTATGACGTAGTGAAATTGTCCTTGTTTGAGGAAGCCATGGTCCAACATCTAAAACACACTTTACTTTTTTTCCTCAAGAAACAACATCATCATTTAAAAAGTATTACTGAATCTTTCTTCTGATATTTTTTTACAAAGGTTTTTCTTTGCCCGTGCAATGTCAGCAAGAGTTAAGAGATGTAAATGGAGTCTGCTCCTCAATCCATCCTTGGCCTGCTAGAAATTCTGGAGCAAGTTAATTTGTCCGCTGTGCACTGAGTTTTGACAGATCTTGCTGGTCTGCCCAGTGCTCTGCTGAATACTGTGGTGAGGGAAGCACAAAATTTGTCCATGGATACAGACCTGAGGCCTTAAAATTGCTGTTCCACTTTTCTTGTCCATAAATTGGTTACAGGGATGAGAAGAGATTCAGGATCTACTTGTAAAAGATGCAAACATACAGTGTTTTAATCATTTGCAAGCATCAGTAAATATATGATGGTAGTTTTAAGATTGGTGAAGGTTTCTTTTTGATTCATGGTCTTGAATAAAGGGTTAAAAGATCAGGAAGGCCAAACTCAGGTTAGTGGTTCTTGTGGTTTTGTGGGGGTTTTTTTTGTTGTTGTTGAGTATTTTTGTTTTGTTTGGTTTGGTGTTTTTTTTTTTTTAGCCTTCTGTTTTGTTCTGGGGTTGGTTTTTTGTGTTGGTTTTCTTGTAGGCTTTTTCGGGGGGTATATTTTATTTAATTTTATTTTAGATACTTTTTGAAGAAAAGGAAGTTGAAGTTCCTTGCCTAGGCTGTTCTTGAGTTGTGGTGTAGATGCTTTGAGGGTATAAACCACAGAGGAAGTTGGGATAAAATAGCTACTTAAAAAGAGATTAAGGGATTTACTTCAGTGCCTCTATGGGCTGTGATTTAAAGGGAGAAGAACCTAAGTTTTCATATTACAGCTACTTTTATTAGCTACAGATTTTAACTTCTTGGAAAGATTCTCACATCTTTCTATCAGCCAATTTTGGGAGTTAATCCAGGCCAGTCAACAGAACTGTATGTTGCGTTTGATTTCTTGGTAATTTTAAAAGTGTCTTGGTAATTTTTCAGTGTCTAATCTGTCCAGTGTAACCCCTAGTCTTTTGCCACGGATGGTATTGATCAGCAAGAATAACAGATAACTATACTTAAACTCCATTATCCAGAGGTAAAAAAAAAAAAAAAAAAAATAAATTCCGGGTGTGGAAGGAAGAAGACATTACATAAGCCAGAACTGAGTACAGAATGAAGACTCCAGATCAAAAGACTTGAAACTTCTCCTTGTGCTTAGTGATTTATTTTTTCTCTTGGGACAGGAGCTGAACTTTGTCTTCCAACTTGCTTTGCCAGTGATGATCAGTGGGGACAGAGCTTTGTCAATCTTCGAGTTTGCTGGTTCCCTCAGAATTTTACGAACTCAGTACTCAATATTTTTGTAGTAGTTCCTTGCTGGAAACTGGTTTCTATGTGAGAGATAAATTAGGCATGGTGTGACATTGGGCAGCAGAGATAGAAAGCTCAGTGCTGTTACCACTTTAGTAAATAGAGGTTTTTTTTCAGTAGTCCTAGACAAACAAAATTATATGCCAGGTAGTTGATGTTTGCATTTAAAAGAGTTTTCTCATTGATTCTTGTGTGAAAAACACCTTGAACCTCCTTAAATTTTCTGCCACAAAAGCTTGACTCTAGAATTGTTTTCTATTTGTACCCATTTATTTTGTCTTTTTCAAATGTCAGCTCGGTTTTTCAGTAGTAGATTCAATCATGCCTGAAGTTCTTAAAATCCATTTTCAGTAGTGGATCATCCATTACGAGATAATGCCCTCTGCATTTTTTTTCAGGCTTGATTTGTCTTAGGATCTGAAATACCCAAAGTCACTTTTGAAATGAGTTGTAGATGCCAAAGTAACTTAAGGCAAAGTTTGAAAATTGTATACTGTGCCTGATTTGTTCTCCTGAATGGAAGAGGGCCAGGAGGTGAGTTTGAGCACCTGACTCTTGGTCAGCTGTGCTGTTCATGTGTTAGCTTTCCCTATGGCTCAACATTGCCCTTTCTCAAGTAGTTCTGTTCAAGACAAGTCTGCTGTGGAGACGTTTAGCTCTGAGCAGTGGGGATATGAGCTGGGCCCTGCCACGTCAGCTTAGGAGTTCAGATTGCTCTCAGGTTTAAAACAGAATGTTGCTGTACAGACATTTGTGTGGCAAGGAGCCAACTGCCTGAGGCAAAAAAAGACAGTCTCAATAGAAATGGGGTAGATGGGGTTGATTGCATTAAAGATCCTGTTGAAGTGGAACAGTAGTTCTTTTCTTTGCCCTGTGTGAACTGAGAATTGCCTCTGCCATGCACTGTTTGGGGGTGTGTTCTTCCATTAAGAAGGCAGAACAGCAGCAGATCTCATGGACTTGAAAGGTGTCTGTGACCACATTCACTTTGTTGAGGCACTCTACTACCATTTTGGGATTCTCAACTGAAGTTAAATGAAGACTTGAGGACTTCTCTGCTTGCTGTAAAGGGTATACGGTGTGAGTGAGTTTGTGGGCATATGGAAGCTCTACTCTCCCCTGTGGACTCTGCTTCCAGCATTAGTCAGGACAAAGCGTATGGTCAAATAATGGTCAAGTGTATGGACAGATATTTGCTGTCAGCCTGCCTCCATTGTCTGTGATGATTTATGATTGCTGAAAATCTGCCTGGTAAGACTGAATCAGAATGTGAGTTTTCTATGCTGGCCCATATGCACCATTTCTGTTTATATGCGTTTGGGCTACTTTTTGTCCTGCATGGCAAAGGGGAAAGAGAACTTGATTGATCCTGTGAACATGGTTGCTTTCTTTCATCCTTGACATATTTCTATTTCTTAGACTAGGTGGAATGCTCTTTAGTGGGTTCCTGTGGAAGGCATTCAATGGTAAAAGTGTTTTCTTTCTTGGGAAATGTTTAATAAACATGAACAAAAACCCAACACAATCCAACCCCCAGTGGTTTCTCTCATGTAACTTTTCCTTATTTCTTAAATTTCATTGTACTTGCTTTTAACCAAAACCAGACAGTTTAAGTCTACATTAAGCCCACATCAAGGTCAAACTTCTTATTTTTGGTCTAGAGTTTGGAAATAGGAACGTCTGATGTCAAAAGAAATATATAATTTAATTTTTTTTTGCGTAAATTAAACTCAACTTGATGGATTAGGTGGGGTTTTTTAAGGTATATGAGATAGTATCAGTGTTGGCAAACAGGTATAAAGGACAAAAACTTCAAATTCAGGCTGATAGACTGTGTTCCAGAGGTCTTAAAGCACTATTTGAAACTTCTGGAAGATTTAGGTTGAATATTAGAGCTCAAAATGCAAATAAGAAAATAAATTTAGAAATATTTCAGGTTAAATCTTTTCAGTCCATTTTTCTCCATGCTGTCTTCCAGCATCCTTTGTTTTCTCTTTGCACTGAACTCCCTAAAACCCTTTTCTCCTTTCAGAAACTGTTTAAATGCTTATTTTATGACTAGCATAATACTTGAAGCTCTCACAACTTTCAGGACATTGAAACTAATATTCCCTTCACTGTAGTTCTCTAGAAGTGAGGGAGATGAGAAAAGTAGCTTCTGTGCATGTATCCTGTAGCTTTTGTCCAATGTGCCATAAATTTAATCCTAAACCACTCCTGGCTTTCAGCATGGAAAGCCCTACCAGATAGGCTTAAAACAAATAATTGTTCAGTCTTCAGTAACAGGGAATGATACCCCTCTAACCCTCGTATTTACTAACAACAGAACTTTAACATGGTTAGTTGTGCAACACTGGCAGAGGGGCAGAGCTGTTATTTTCATTTCTTAGATGAGGAATTGGAGCACGGTGAGATTGCCACTTGCCAAAAGTAACAGCATATGTGCAGAGCCTCTGGGTGAACCCGATGCTTCACAGCCTATGGTGGTGCTCTGGAGTATTGATCATCCTTTTATGACAAAGTATTAGTCCATACAACATGTGCCAAGCTATTGTGGAGAGATCTTTCACAGCCACTTAGGAAGTCTTTTATACTATTCTCTCACTCCTAAGGAAGAAAGGACAACCTCTTAAGTCTTGTCTGCTTTGAAGTGAGGTTTCTCTGTTTATATCTTAAAACACAACCTGTTTGTGTAGCGGAACTTCAGAAAAGTTCTGATTTCTACAAAGATTTGAGTTTCAAAGATCTGTTTGGTACCTTTACAGAATCCTTTTCAACCATAAACCTTCTTGAGTGAAATATAGAATGAATTTACCGTAAAAGGGAACAGCCTGGGATTGGAAACAGTAATTTCTTGCCCAGGTGACACCTGGAGGGCACGTTAGGCATATGGTCAGGCACTGTTCTTGGAAGCACCTTATGGCTGTGAAAGAAGAGGGGAAACTGAAACTTATCTTCTTATTCTCTTTTATGAAATAAAAATACTAGAAACCAGAAAGACTTAACCAGCTGTGAGTGCAAAATTCACAGCAGGATGCAGATTATGGAGGCCCCTGGTCCCCTGATAGTCATTATACCAGTGCACTCCAAGGTGCGAGACAAAACAGGAATGTAAAGTGTAAGTGCTTGATTTTCTCCACCTTCCCTTTGCATCCCAAGGCTTTTATTTTCAAGAAGCCAAAAAGGAATTGAGATTTCAACCGTATTGTTTAAAGACTAAATCAGAGGACTTGATCTCTGATTTGTTCCACTATATCCCTCTGAAATGAATGTGCTTTGAAAAAATTAGATCTGATGGAAATCTACTTGTGCAGTCCTGGTAAGTCGGTGAAGGGTTGGCTCTGAAACTTCTGAGCTTGGAACCGAGGCCATGTTCTAACTATCATTGTAGAAGTGAGAACTTCTGAATTACCTTTGGTAGCACTGGGCCCACTATAAATCTCTGTGATACTTCTGAGATGCCTAAAAGTTCTTGTGATGACTTATTGTGGCGTCTGGTCCCCCAGCTTCTCCTGTCATGTTCCCTCTGTTTCAATCTCCCTGTGTTTACAGAGGTGCTAAAGAAAGCTGGGCCAAGCCTGGGTGCTCCTGGGTCACCTGAAGGAATTACTTTCCCATTTTAAAGAACTTTATTATACTTATTTCCTTTAAAATTTCATTTACTAGTTTTCAGTGCATTTTCACTACTTTTCAGTGCATTTTGTTAGCCAGAAAAAGAATTTACAAACAACTGTGTGCAAATGCACTTAGAAAAAGTGATCAACTCAGAGAAACTGATATTTAATCATTATATATGGTATTATTGATATTAGTGGAGATTGATTTTGGTGGGGGGTTTTTTCAGGTGGCTTTTTTCCTTTCCCTCAGTGTTTTATCAGATCTTATTAATGATTCCCTGAGTTTTATAGATTCCTCAAAAAAACCCCAAAGCCAAACAACAAACAAACCAACCAACCTCCCTCCTCCTCCACATACCCCCACACAAAAAGAAACAGTCAAAGCAATAAGAACTTAGAGAATCCATTTAGAATGGTCAGCTGTCTTATGATTGAGTGAGTCATTTTATGTGAGATGGGGACCAACCACGTACAAGTCCTCTTTTTAAATGAGACAGCAAAGTCTTGTCCGTGAGCCTCACAAATATGAAATGAAATCTCTTTTATCCTTCTCATTCTTTTAATGAAAGACTCAAGAGAATGTGCTTCTCTTCTGATCCAAAGTGGGGGGAAAGCGACACTGTAAAGTCTCATGGAACAAGGGGAGGATTCTGCTCTGGTCTAGAAAATGCTGACGCAAAGCTTTCAGCATTAAAGCAAAAAAAAGTTTCATAAAATGACTGTATTTTAAAACAAGATAGAGAATCACAGCTTTTACTATACTGCTCGTGAGGAGCATAGTTGACGTTCTTTAAAAAGCTTAATTGTAGTAAATAAGGACTTTTGTTTCCTCTAATACTAAGTTAGAAGGACGTACTATACGAGAGGGAAAATAACTAAGCCCTTGAGCTTACAGAAATTTCTTGAGGGGATCTCTACAGAGAACTGCAATGATTTCAGCTGAGTGCAGGGTGTGAGGAGACAGACCTGCTGACAGGACTGGGACCTCCTGACTTCATGGACCAGCTGTGAACCTTTTCATTACAGAAGCTGTGAAGTGCACATGCACTGAAAATTGGATAATGGTTTCTCGCACTAGCATCTCTCAATTCTGTTACTTTTAACCATACTAAATATCAAAATCTGTGGACGAATGATTTTTTTTTTTTTCCCAGGTGGAAGACCTTTCTTTACAAGAGGTTTTCATTGATGTTAATAATCTACTTCTTAAGTATCATTACGCTTGCTAGCATTCCTTGGGCTGAGAACATGGAAGTGCCGTTCTCTGATAAGGAATTTTACCCACAAGTTCAGTTTCTATAGATTACATCCACTGTCCTTCTGTCCTATCCTGGAGTACACAGGAGGACTGGGCTTTTTGTGTGTTTGCAGTGGTGGTCTAAGAAAAAGATCTGTCAAGTAAGATCCCAAATGAGGTCGAAAGGGTGGAAAGTATTACAGAGTAAGGATGGACATTTACAAGCTTCTGAACAGATCTGACTCTTACTCCATTTTATTTTCATAATGCCCAATTCGTAATGACTGCAAGCAAAGGCACAGTTATGCTTCTTCAGTGACATTTATTTGATCCCAGTTAAGTAGGGATTTCAAGACTTTTCCTTGAAACCACTACCTGCGCCAGAAGAGCATAAATTTAGAGAGAGGAACGGAATAATACAAAAATATCCTTTGATCTTACCAAAGTAGAATATAACCCATCTAGGCACTGTTGCTGGTAACTTGCTTTGTTAAGGTGTGCTCATAATCTATTAAAAAACACAATTAAGAGGTTACTAGAATTGCACAGAGAAGTATTTAGTGTTTAAGGAGTGGCAAAATCAAGACTGAACATTTCATTTCTAAGAGGAGACTGGCAGCCTAAAATCATGATTTTTCCCTTTTACCGTTGTTAGGAGTATGTAGTGCTTTTATAGCTGAATGCTGTATGTTTTGTATGTTTGGTGGACCTTCAGTGGAGGCAGTCGTCTCCTTTTTTATGTATTTTACACTGTACATTGATGTCTCACACAGCAACAGAAGAAGGAAAACGCAATAAGAAAAGTGGTAAAATATAGATCATGGAGGAAAAAAATAAAGATATGCTTGTAAAACTCTAAACATTCATAGAGCATCTCAGGAGAAACATTAAAACCAGATCTCTGCCTAGCTAATTTCATAAAAGAATACTAGATTTCACATGGGTGGTACATCAAGTGGCTGTATGGTATGACTTAAGTGCACGTTGCGAGGGGATGCACAATATCTTGTAATAGTGGAGGAGCATATATTAGACTTCTTATTTTCTTCATATGCTAGTGGGTTTTTTCATAGGTATTGGGTTTATCTTGGCTGACCCCCACTTTTTAAAAAAATTACATCTTTGCATTTTCTTCCTTGGAAACCAAGTGGCATTTTTAATGTAAATATATTGATCTTCTACTAGCATTATTTAGATTCAGAAGAAGAAAACCATGAATTAAATATAAAACATGTAGAAATTGTCTACAGAGCTATATTTTATCCTGTAGTATGATTCGAAGTATTTTAGCAGCTTTTTGAGGATTTGTTCCTCAATTTTATCTGGTTATTTACACATTTTCTGCTCTACAATTCAGTCTTTCATCAAGCCACAAGGCATCCATAGCAGGGGCAGTACTGTAGAAAGCCCTACAACATCCACCGGTGTGGGCATGGAGCATCTTGTCAGGAAATCAAGGTGTGGGTGAGAAAGAGGAGAAAGGCTGCTGTATGTTCACTTTGGTTTGGGATTGAGATGATCTCCTGAGCGTTTTCTTAGGAATTACAGTGAAGACCTGGGACTTGTGCCCCTCATTCTAGCTCATCTCCCTGTGGCCTGAGAAAATCTGGCCTCCCCTTTGTAACACTGGCTTTTGGAAGTGAGCCAGCAGGAAGAAGAGCATTCAAGGAAGAGCTCCTGGTTCAGCCTCCAAGAATGAGGTACTCATTGTGTGTGATGCATCCTCCAGCACATCATCTAATGTAAAGAGAAGGAAGCCAGTCATTAGTCCTGTTTTGCTGAAGTCAGTAACAGAAGAGCTGTTGTCTTCACTACTACCCAGGGCACAGCCTTGCATGCAGTGCCAGAAGGTCCTTCCTGGTGCTCAGCTCCCTTCCTCTGAGTGCTGGTGGAGGGAGATCCCGTCCATGCCTTGCCTCTGCAGTGCAGACCTCCTGACAGCTTTCTTACCTACCTTTCACCTCTCTCTGCTCACCTTGCCACTACCACAAAGGCAAAAACTTCATTTAGTTAGTGTTATTGAGTGGGTAGTTTATTTTTATGTAGATTTTCTTTGTCTGAAGGCCTTTTATTCATTCTGGGTGGAGGTGTTTGACTCCAGTCACATTTATCTGTCTCTGTCCACGTTTCAAGGATTTCCATGGTATTGACATTTCCATTACAAGAATTGGAAGAATGTTCAATAATATACAGGCCATGAAACATATTTACTTTTTTTTCCCTTTTTTTCTTTTTTTTCTAGTGTCTGCCAACTGTTCCCTGCCAAACTTTAAACTGGGCTGCTATGACTCTTAAGATTTTAATATTTTTTTTTTTACATATCTGCTATATTGTAATATATACACATAGTGCACATGCAAATAAAAGCTCATACTGTAGCATTAGAAGACAGGACCAGATTTGATCTGGAGGATTATTGCAGGCCTGTTTCTAATTTATATAATGTTTTTGTTAATAGCAATACCTCTTTAAAATGCCCAATAAAATACTGTAGCATTAATTTAAATAGAAATTTCAGTCATTTTAGATATCCCCCCATTATAACAGGTCAGGCTTTTAACAGATGTCTCAATAACTTTGCTATTAGCAGGAATATTTCATGAATTAAAATCAGGCCTCTTTGTCTCTGTCACTCATTGAAATGACCTACATATTTGGCAGATGGAGAGGACTTGCTCGTGCATTAGTACTGCTGGGGTAGGGTTTTTTCAGCTGTGTATTTTTGGAGAAGAGAGAAAGATTTAACATAAGTTAACATAGTTTATTTTTTATTAATACCATACTTCAGTTGCTCTTTACAGAAAAATCATATTAGGCACATCTTGCCTTTTAAGCATGGAAAACATCTAGGACATTTCTCCTGGGCACCAGACTTCTGTCTTAATGTAAACCTTTCAGTGAAGCAGTGGACAACTTTTTGCAAGCGTATGGACTAATGGAGCTGGAGCAGAAGGTGCAATAAGTCAGTTGCTGCAGAGGTCCTAGATGAAATCTCCTCTGGAGACCTGAGCGCTTTCCAAGCTTTTCTGGGGCGTTGATTTTTGTGATGAAGTATTTTCATTTCTCTTCCTGGCACAGTGAGAGTTTTTAAGCATTATGCTAAGGGTTCCCCATAAAATGGCTCGCTGACACGTCGTCGTGCCGGCACGTGTCTCTGTGTTCTCTGAAGAATCAAAAAGGACCTCTCAAGCTGAATGATGACAGCAGAGCCTGAGTCCCGCTGTGAAGAGGCCAACCATAGAGAGAGATTTAGTTGTAGATGTGGTCTGTTTATCTACTGCAAAATCACTCTCTGGCGTCCTGTGCATTAGTGCAGGTAGAAATGATTTCTTATTATTTTTGTTATAAGTTTGATTGAAATGTAACTAATTACACAAGGAAGTAGAAAAGCTCCACACATAAATGTGCTGCCTGAGCAAGCAATATATCCTACAGTCATTAATCAAGAGATAAAAAACACGTGGGATAAAGTGAAGTTACTTAAGGGATACATTTGACCCACAATTCAGTTATTTTCAGTTTATAATCAATCTGAAGGATAGATACTAAGTTTCTACAATTTCCATTAATATCAGAGAGAGATGCAAGCTCTTAATATTTTTTCAAATCAGACTATTTGATGTCAAGTATTGATCCAATTTAATGGCGTTTATTCAACAAGTTCAGAAAATAGCAAAAATTAGTACTTACAGCCATTACAATGGTATTTTATTGCTGAGAGTTCTCCCTGTTTGCAAGGAAATTTAACTTTTCCTGCCCAGTGAGAGCAGTCTACAGGTCAGTTGGCAGCCAGGAGCGGTTTACCAGTCATTTTTCAAACCTTAAGGATATTCCAGGAATTGAAGAGGCAAATCAGGAAAGGTGTTACGTTAACATAAACTTTTCATAAACTTGTCATACTGTTCCCCTGGCCTGCACTCTCTAGGACTCCAAGTGGGGATATTAGGTAATATGTGGTGATTGTGGTGATGATGATAATAATAAACACCACAGTTTTCAGCTCTTAACTAAACTAGTTGCTTAGGTTAATACGAATAAATTCATACAAGGGACTTGGCTTCCCTTCTTGATATTTTAGATCTCCTTCTTACTTAATTCAAGTAGAATCTGAAGTCTTTCTGGAGTGATGGCCTAGTACATTTAAACTCAAAATGTACTGTTTTAAGGAGCTTCCAGGTATACAGGAGCTGCCTTAATTCCACCTGGCCTGCTCAGTCATATGGTTTGCACCTGTGTGCTATCAGAGGAAAGTGGCTGAAAAGAAAGCATATACCTTTTCAAAGGAAAACATCAATTCTTGAGGTAAAAGCAGTGGTTCATTGGGTTAATCATCATCTAGCTGGGTAGCCGTGTTGTCTCTAAAATGGGAAAGGAGGTTTCTGATTTATTATAGGTTTTCCTGTAACAGGGATGGAAACAGAGCCCCACAGAATACCACTGGATGTTTATTACTTGTGTGTAAAAGTAAAAAAACACCCACAAAAAAGTAGTGATGCTGTTTCAGCATTGTCTTTTAACTCTTTTTCGTCTTATACAAAGAATGACTGTGAGGAGTGAGAAAGACATGTAGGCAGGGACAACAGGGGAAAGGATGTGGTACACCCTGCGCCCATTAACACTGTCAATTAACACCATTTATCTTGACATTTGTCCAGCTTGGAACACGAAGTATGTACATCAGGGTTTGGGCCAGACAGAAACATAGGAAATGATGGTATTTGTGGAGACACTGGCCAGTGTGCGGGAGAGAGCAAAGGCACACAGTAATTCTAGAAGGAGCTGCATTTTGTGTGTGTGAAAGTTTGATTATAAGATTATTCTTTCAACATAAACACAATTCTCTAAGGACTTATTAATGCTTCAGTAGCATAGTGGAAAGACTCTAGTGCAGTCCGCTTTAATAGCTTTCTGGCTTGAACCCCAATACATAATGTTCTAGTAATAGTTTATGGGTGACTGCAATAAATTGGTAGCAAGTGTTTTCCATTTTTTGGCTCTTCTTATCAGATCTGCTGGTGGAACATTTTGTTCTGAGAATATTGCAAAGGCAATTGATCTGCTTTGGATACGCGCTGAGGAGTTTTGTGTCTTTTAAAATATATGTGTATATGAGCTTTTTCGCCATGTTCCGAGATGTACAGTGTAAAGCTGGGGGCCAGTAAAATGTTACGGGGGATCTGAGCAGTTGGTTAGACCCAGCAGGACTCCACCTACCCTAACTAATGTTCTGTGAGTGCTGCCAAAAAGGCAGAGCTTTCCTCCCCCCCCCGCCACTTCCCTTCCCAATACTTTCATTGTTTTAGTCTTTTCATGCAGCAGTGGAAAATTTGTTCCTGTCCATGTAGGAATAAAGATCTTTCACACAGGTTCATTTTAGACCCAAATGGCTTTTTGAAATAGAAAGAAATGCAGAATATTGTGCACTTAGTGGTTAGGGAAAAGAGCCACTTTTGATTAGAGATGGGCCTTATATGGTCACCTTTGATTTCTTTTGGATTTGGAGCTGAACTTAACTGTAATTACAGAGTGAAATTCCATGGCCTCTATTATGCAGGAGCTGTCCCTCTTGGTCTTCAAATCAATTAATTCACAGCTCCAGATCATCTCCATAGCCAGGCTAATTGAAACAGCCTGCTTTCATCTCCATTCCCGAGACTAGAAGAAGAGTTGGGTAGCTGAACCCAGATCGGAAATGTCTGGCTGCTTTCTGTGTGTAAGAGGCCAAACAAAAACCACCAGCCTGATTGCCTCTGGATTCCAGTCCTCTGGATATGATAAATAAAGTCAAAGGTACCAAGCATCAGAGAGTAAGCAAACATTATCCAGTGGATTTTGCCACTGAGCATCCTGTGCTTGGTCCTGGCTCCATTTTGTTTCTTTAAACAGCTAGCTTGCTGACTCTTTGCACAATCATCCAACATAGTTTGCAGATTAGATTCAAAATGAAAAGAGGTACATTTCTCCAAGATAACACTAAACGTATGTAAAATTAAAGGACAGCCGAGTACCTCCTTCATTCCTTTAATCTTCTGCATGTACTGGAACATTTGTTTTATACAAAGGTTATATTATAAAAATACTGAACATGGGGCAAAAATCAAATCTTAAAGAATGTAAACTAAAGCCTGGGGATCACTAAAAGACAAAGGGAATAGATATTCAAGAAATATTTGAAGTAACAGAATGTGGACTTTGTCCAGTTGATGTTAAAAGTATTGCAAAAGACAGCAGGGGACTCTGGTTGTCATACAAAGCTGCAGAGAGAGTTGGAGATGAACAGAAAGTACTAAAAATCTGGCCTTGAGACAAAAAATGGAAGCACAAAGTGTATGAGAGTGAGAACTGATGAATGAAGTTAGAAATGGCAAAGTGCAAAATGAGGCTTGTTGTACCAGGACCACTTCTAATGATGTTTACACTGTCATAAGCCTAATAAAGTGGATATTTGCTCTCTGATGCATACAAGACATATTATAAAAACATGTTATGGACTCATAGAAAGAGAGGAGCATCTGAATAACAGGGTATGGAAGGTGGACTCTGACCACAGAGATTTGGTGCTCCTTCTAAAGCAGTTCCCACCCAGCAGCTCTGTGCTGCTTTCACAGGAATCTTTTTTTCCTTGTTGTTTACTTATTTAATCAAGTTATTAAGATAATCAAATACTTGGATTGCTGCCTTAAACAGTTTGATTTCATTATTTTCCAAGGGAAAAAACCCAAACCCAATCCATGTTCAGATACAGTTCTGGGAATCTACTGCATATTGCATTCATGTAGGAGCTGCAGTTTTCCTTTTTTTATTGTATGTAACGAAGGACAGTTTTCAAGCACTGCTGCTAATGATGCACTGGGCTGCCTGTTTCTCTCCAGAACCAGAAATTTGTCCCATTTCCAGCTAAGGATTCTGCGCAGGGTTACCCAGGAGGTAAGTTCCTGTGGTTAAACGTTACAGTAAATAGAGTTATTATTGAGAGCACTGAACTTCCAGTGTCTTGTATAAGTGCAGCACAGAAATCGTGCAAGAAGCAACAGCAGTCAGATACGGCCATTGTTATTAATTTCCATTGTGCAAAAGCAAATATAAAATGTGAAAAATGCAGAAAGTAGATGATCCTGTATTTGTAACCATTTATATTATTTAATAAAATATATGTGCAAGAACAATCATGCAACTCAAAGACCAAAACAGGTAATCCAAGAACAGTTAAAACCCCATTTCCAGAAATACTCCACTGCTTTCCTGTGCTTGTCTTATTTATGAAGTAGTTTATTTATTTGTACTGAGGATCGGGTTTGCAAGTATATGCTTAGAAAGCTATTCACATTACAGACAATCGGTAAGGTCTAGTGTAATAAATAGTATTTAAATGAGCATCATATTTAAATTAGCGAAATTCAGAATTGTGGTGATGTTGAGAATGCACAATGAGTAGCCCTGAAAGAAGACTCAGTGAGGTATAGTTCACATTATCTGCTCTGGCTTGGAGAGAGCAATAATTATCTTGGTTTTTGGGGGTTTTTTTGGATAGGTCAGAAGCAGAGAATTTGCGGGAGAATGTTCTATTTAAAATTAGTAAAGGTGGGAAGAGAAATTCTTCATGTGTGTTCCTTTTACGTTTACTGTATTTCTTCACTGTATAAAGTAGTCTACTTACAATGCCGTGATGTGTTTGGAATGAACAGTAGAGTGCTATATTTCACTGTAAGTTCTGTCTATAGAAAGTGCTGGCTCTCAGATCAGCTGTTTACATTTTTTTGAAAAAGCTTCCATCTGTTACGTCAAACTTGTTAATATAGGTCCTCGGGATACAATAACATTAATGCTTTAAGTATCCAAATGAAATGTCAGAGTCCAGTTGCAGATACCAATTTCAAATGTGTCGCTGTCCTGAATCCACCCCTTTTACTAACAGGCCATTTAATAATCCCTGTAAGTATCTATAGATGTCTAAGTCTTTGAAGGTCTGTGGGGGGCCAGATGTACAAATGCAGTTACAGCATCAAATCCTCACAAAAGCTTTTCCACTACACTATCATGACCACATAAAATTTGGCCTCTTTTTTTTTTTTTTTTTTTTTTTGGCTCTGCAGCTACAGCACCGTCAAGACCTATTTAGAGTGAATATAGGCTTGGTAAGGGAAGTCTCTGAGCTTCGTGTTGCTCCCAGTGAAGCTAAAGGCAAAGTGATTGCATAAATAGAGATGCACCTTACTTGCATTGATATTTTGCCCCTCATTTAAAAAAAAAATGAAAGACTTTACAGTTTGTTTCTCTTTTTTTGTTATGGTTTGCATTGTTTCAATTTAAAACATAACTGAGTCCTTCATATTTTATTTCTTGTATGAGCTACTATAATTCACTATTATAGTGGCCATTCAACTAGAATGAAGATGTATGCCCCTTTTTTGATCCTTGTAAAGATGGAGGATGAAATGTAAGTTTGTTATATTACCTTTCTTGTTTCTACTCTTTTGTATCCATGGTTTTTTAATTTACATTGCATTGTGAATGAAAACCCTTATCTTCTGTTATGTTTTTTTCCTGCCACTCAAATTTTGCATCAACACAAAAGGTTTGTTCTTCAGTTCGTGTTCAGTATTTGGTCACGTTCATTATGAGGTGTATCTAGAATACACAGATCACATACAGAAAATATCATTTCTCACTGTGTTTTCCTTGATATCTTATTATTAAGGGCTATTTTTTAGTGGATAGAAATCCAGTCTATGCATAAAACTGCATTCAAATGAGCTTTGCGCATCTAATCGTATCTATTTTTGTTCCCAAATGCTCAGTGATCAACAGTAATTTCAAGTACAATGCTTATAGATCATATGAGTCGTAAATACAATGCTACTAGTTAAATAGGAACATGCAGAGGGTTAATAGTCCAATAATAATTAAAATAATCCTCTTCAGTCTGGTAATAACTTTGGCCACCTGCCTTCATTCAACCCCCAACACCACCCTCAAGTAATCTTTAAAAAAATACTCACATTACAGACAATCTTTTGTAACAGATTAACATAACATATCTGGAACATTACTCAGATTTTTGGGCAATGGCAATCTGAACATGTTCATAAGTTAAGCTTTTTCTCCACAGCATCCTGCTGTTAACTCTTGGCTTTTTCTAATTGGTGAGGCTCTATGCAACTGGAAAGCACTGCCTCTGGTGTCACAGGGGGGTTGTCCGAGTGTGTGCATTGAAGGCACTCTGCTGAACAGAAATGCCCAGTATTTTAAGGGGCTCAAACAGGTAAACTCAGGATTGTAAGGACTGAAATTTTACACTCGCTTTCAGATTTGAATGGCCATGATACCTGTTTGATAGATTATTTTAGTCATGATAGTGAATTACACAAATACGGATGCAAAGGTGGACATACAAGAGAGATGTTAAAAAGGCAGGCTTGTTTTTCTTTAAACAATTAGGTGATGTAGTGTCCCTGGGTTAGAAACAGAAACGTAATCATCTAAGCACAAGACTGGAATTTAGGAAGCCTTTTATTTTCTTCTGTTCTTTATTCCACTCCGACTTGTTTTTCTGACAGCTTTTTCTCACTTATAAAGTAGGAATCCTGCCAGTGAGATTTGTAATAGAAAATGTTTGGGGCACCAGTTATTATTGTTGAAGTATGATACGGCCTTCAATTTATTGTCCCTATTTTTTAGGTGACCAGACTTAAAAACAAAATAACTCTCTGCTATGAATGGGATTTAAAGTATAAGCTCAATTTATTTTTTTTGTAACAGATTTCATCTTGCCCATTGGTAAAATAATTGGCCTCTGTAAAGAATCAGTAACTAAACAGCCAAGCAATTTTTGCTGGTACATATCGTAATTCCCATTTTAAAAATTACCTAATAAAGATTGCCTTTTAAATAAAAGCTATTTGGGTTTATCAGAGGCATGTTGTACTAAACAAAAAGGGGGAAAAAAAATATCTCTGTCATTTGAAAGAGACCACTTAGCCTCTGAACATATTTGCTCCACACTAAATAATAGATGTTATTCTCAGAGAAACAGAAGATGGTCTATATCCTTCTACTGGAAACTGTTTTGTTTTGTCTGAACATTTCATCCACTCAATCCACCTGCCCCCAAAACAACAAACAGATTTGACTACTATGTGTCAGTAGTAGGTAAATTTTAGATGTATCATATAAATTACTAATTTAATAAAGTTAATACTTAGTTAACTTTTTAACCGTTAATAAAAGTGGAAAATTCAGAGTTAAGATATTCTTCTGCCTGCCTATAAAAATAAACATTCACTATCATTCTAATTCCTATGCATAATGTCAGTTCCTCTGGTTTGGAAAGTTAGCAATAGTAGATGGATATGAAGATATTATTCTGCAAAGTATTAAGACTACTTTCATGCCATTAAAAAAATTGTCCAAAAGTGTTACTGACAAGTTAGTACCTGCAGGAGGAATTATTAGTATTGGCACTATTAGCATATGGTTATACTCATCACTGAGAGCTTTTCTTTTTTTTTTCTTATCACCTGGAGAAAGAGTCATGGGCACTGTGGTTTTCCGGTAGGTATTTTTTGTTGAACATAGCTCTGTTTGCACTGGGCAGGTAAAATAAATAAATGTTGCGTGTATGGAAGGAGGTGGTAACGTCTGAGATGCAAATTTATTCCTAGGAAAGGCCATTCCACTACTGTTGCCCTGGAAGATCCTTCTGCTCTTTGATGAATGAGCTGGTCAGCTGCTCGCTGCTGTTATGCTTCCCAGTGGCAGGATCGGTGGTTGGAGTCCGGCTCCTTAGCATCCCTCTCCCTTCTCTCCCCTCCGCAGTGAAACAGTGAGCTACTGCATTAAAGATCGATTCTTCTCTGCTGATAACAGATAAGCTTTAGTGTTAGCATATTGCTTTTGTTTTAAACAAAGTGTCTTGCTAAAGCTGAGAAGCACCAGCGTGGCACTGGTGTTTCTAGCAGGTGGCTTGGTGGTAACTGCTGGACTTGTGACAAGTGTGCACAATTCAGGCCCGTTCATCAGTCTTTGTTTTAAAGCAAGACTTAGAGCTTTTCCATGTACCTGATGAGTGCTTTTTGCCAGTAACTGAAGAAAGAGAAGAAGCCTGAATTTGCAAATTCTGATTCTCATTACCTTTACAACTTGGAAATTAATTGAGTGAAAGTGCTGGTATTTTTTAATGTGACTCCATTGGTATCCTGTGATTTCTTTAGAAAACTCCTTCCCAGGCTTTATTTGGCAAAAACACTGAAATACATTCCTTAACATTCTATGCATAGAATGGAGGCTGTTAGTCAAAGTCATTCTTTTGTGGGAGAGGCAAGACAATGTATTTTTCATTCCTATTGTCTGTTTGTTTTTATGTTGGAAGAGGCATCACTTTAATTTTGTGTTAGCCAGTTTTCATTTTGGAAGAGCTATTTGAAATACCACTTTACAGTTATTTCAGAGCTTCAAGGTCCTATCTTGTAGACTAGAGCCAGATTTTTCTAATGTGTGCAGATCTGCAATAGAAAAGTCAAATGTTTTTGGATCCTCCAATCTGATCTCTGAGTTGACAGAGAAAATGGTACAAGCATTTCTGTTTTTTAAAAGTTATTTCAGCCATGGACAGGTTCATTTTCACTAACATTCAGAAGCATTTCCTTTTCTGAATAGTAGGACTTCTGATCAAAGTCTGATAGCAGACTTTTATCACCTTTCTTGGAAAAAAAATCTCATTTTGATGTTAGTTTTATTTATTAGCATTATTTATACTGTGACAGAACTGTGAATATTCCTGCTGGGTTTGCACTCTGGGCTAAGAGCAACACAAATCTCAGCTAGACCTAGCAGCTTACACACATTTGTTTGGCCTGCCAGCAGCTCCAGAAATGTTTGAACACCCGGACTCTAAGAAGCAACGAGTTCTGATTGTCTCATTTGTCAGTACACTCACAGCTGTAGCTGTGTGCACCTGACTTTCCACATGTGTGTGCCGACCAGCCAGCGCATACAGACCTTGGCCCATCATCTTTTTTTTGCCTTCTAGAAAAGAGTGAAAAGAATAGAGAATAGGAATACTTGTGGTAGAATAGGGATATATAGCTCACTCATCTAAACATGAGGCATTTAGTCTTAGCATCTAGGCTAGGTGGAAGAAATAGGCAGAAGAAAGGGTGACCTTTCTTTGGTGATTGACTTACCCAGGTATCTGAGAAGACAAGGAATTCCCTTTCAAGATGCTTACATTGCTCCAGTGGTGAAAGGAGCACCGGAGGCAACAGTGTCTTTTAGATGGCCAAAGCTAGGTGAGATGACTTTACCCTTGATGTGTCTGTTTTATTTTACTACTTGCCAAGTGAGGATAACTTAGTTCTGTTGGGGTTTGCTTTAAAGTGCTTAGAGATTCTTGATGTTGGAGTTCTGCAAATCTGTAGGAGCATGAAGAATTGCTGAGTTAATCGGGTAGAGGTAATAACTGGGATTGTTGGTTTTATATTAATTAATAGAGAGAAAGGAAGGCTTTGTTGTTAGAGCAGTGGAGTGTAAACTGAGAGTTCAACACTGCAGATTTTCTGAGTAACTCCAATCTGTGTGTCTCAACTTATCTGAAAAAGTAGTTCCTGCTCTTCCACACTTTAACTACCATGCCTGAAAAGGTTTTTTTCTAGTGACAACTGTCTTCCAGTCTGTGTCATTGCAGTGCCTAATACATCAATCTCACTGTCATCTCAAAACTCAACAGTAATATAAATAATTTATTACCTGAGAACATAGTTTTGTATTATATTACATGTTTCAGAAACTTCGTTTAGTCTCCTTTAATGTAACAGGACAAAACCCTGGATAATCCATTGACCTGTATTAAATGGAAGAACATTGTCAGTTTGAGAAAAATAGAAGTTATATATGTAGGTCCTATTAAAATCTTACCAAGTGGATTGTGTATTTTGAGAGGTATCACCTAAAGAAAGAGATTTACTATGGAAAGTGTTTGTAATAAAGCTTTCTTATTTTAAAAACTCCACTGTGTAATAAGCAGTGAATAAAATTCATCCTTGAATCTCATTGATTTTGGTAAGACTAAGTAAAGGTAAGCTTGATCCACAACTATCCCTTCACTTTTGCTGGTGAATTTTCAGCTAAAAATGTTAGCTGACCCTTTTGGATTGTTGCTGTCAGATTTTAATCTGTACAAACTTTATATTTGTCCTGTAAGGTACAATGCATTCTTGTAATGTAGATATCTGCTAACTTGCAAAATAACTCCCAGCATGGTTCTAATTCAAATACTATGTATTGCTGTTATCTCAGCTAAGATTTTTACTAAATTGACTGTCCTCGTGTCCTTAAAGGAGAATGAGTGTTAGAACTAAAAATGTCCTACTGATCTGAATATCTGTCTTCATAGTGATTAATATAATAGTTATTTTTGTAATAATATTAATTTTTAATTAGACCCATTCTTGTTACTTGGTTTCTATGTACTCATTTTTATATATTAATCATCATGAAAAATAAATACTGTATCTGTAGTGAGTGATAGGAATTATCAGAAAAAAAAAGGGGGAAAGTGATGTTAGGATCGAAAATGTTTTGTGGGTGTTATATGTAGTACTGTTTCAAGTGTGTACTTTTGTTCCAATTCCCCTTATGTTTAGACTAGAAGAACCTATTGCAGCATGAAGGAGCTGTTTTGTGTCCAGAAGTCATTGCAAAGTGGCAAACATTGAATTTTTAATGTTCCCCAGTGAATATAACTGGAGAAAGATACATTTTCTAAAAGGTTTTGTAGATTGTTTTGTTTTGTGGGTTTTTTCCTAGAGGAAATGTGAACTAAATTTTTCTATTGTGAGGCACTTTAGGTATGCCATGTAAGTGTTATACATGTATTGGAATAATTTTGAAAAAATCTGTAAAGTACAAGAATAAAAAGAATGTGAAATAGGCTCAATTTTGTTTTGTTTTTCAAAATAAAAATGTTTTGAATGTCACTTGACAAACATCGACTGAAGATACTGAGAAAAGATTTGGAACTGATATTTTGTCAGGGATTGTAATAAACTGTAAGGGTCCTTTGTTACAATACTGAAAATATTTCACCAACAGAAAAAAAATGCTTTTGGTGTGAGCATGTATTTTTGCAAAAAAGAAGTTTGCTATTTAGTGAAGTCTTAGCATCTGTCTTAGCCACCTCATTATGAAAGTTTTGATAGACATATTGACAAATTACACAGCAGAAGAAATACGAAAAGCTAGAAGTTACTGATTGCAAAAAACTTTTCTTGCCTTTTGATGACCTTTTCTTTCTTAACTGGGGTATCACAGGCAACTAGGCTTCAGAGGCACCTGGAGCTTGTCTTGGGAGGTTATCGTTCTTCCTTCACACTGATGCATTCACTTGTCTGTTGGTTTCAGAAAAATGTATTTCTGATAAACGTGAATGCTTCACTTGTTAGAGATCAAAAGCAAGTGTAAGAATTGTACCAGGACTGCTTATGGGTGTTTTCACATAGGGCTGATTCATGTCAGACTAAAGGATTTTCCCTTATCTGGCCCTTTCAAATGCCTGCTGGTGTAGCTTTGATTCCCTTTTTAAGTAGGAGGAGCATGAAAACCAGTATAGTTTTCCTTGCAAGTAAAGACTAAAGTGAAAATCTCCTTTCCAGTGGTCATGTCTGAACATCAGTACAGCCAAACTGGCTACCAGCTATAGCTAGATATCTGGGATCCATGCTCAGAGCTGCTCTCCAGCTCTTCAAGAAAAACTTGGATCTGCTTTGGCTGAGCGATTCTCCTTTGGTACCACCTGCTGCTGACATGCACTGGGCATCTTTCCCTGGGGCTTCCAGCTACCACTAAATACAGGCTGAAAAGGCTGTATAATTTGTGAGGACACAGCTAACTTATCTGCCTCTTGAAAACTGTCCTGAAAGCACTCCTAAACTCAGAAGAAAGAGCCTATTTTGTCTTTTGGATATGATAAAATACAAAATGTTTTGGGAGGATTTGCTGTATGTTTTGTTGCAGTTGTCTCCATTGTGAGACTTCAGCAATTATGAAAGTCCTTTTCCTTCAGCTGAGGCTTCCAGAGGAGCCTCAGCTGAAATCAAAAGTTAAAGGAAGGATGGGCATTGTGCATATATCCCTAATGCTGCATCTTTTGTCTACTGAAGTATTTGTAAGCTTAACTCCATCACAGATACATTTTAGTGTTTTCTCTACATGTCTTCTTTTTATCCTTATTTTCTGTAGCATTAGGTATACTTAGAAATACACGTATTACTTATACACTCTTCTCCATGTGTCAAACAGAATTTGTAAGTCATTTGTGTGAGCAGTACACAGTAAACCATTTTCACACAGTGTACTAAATATTAAATATACAGCATAATGTGCTAATAAAATGTTGCTAACATAAGTAGGCCACCTAAATTAGAGACTAAGCCAGCTCTGTGATTAACTGTCTCATCTCCTGAACTGCACCTTTGGAAGGCTTTGGTAGGCAAAAAAACCCCCCGTATAGTACATAAATATTGACAAAATTTTTAAGATCTAAAACCAGGGAAAAAACAAATTATGTCTGATCATTATAGCAATTAACAGTAGATTAATAAGTATGTTTTCAGATGTCACATTGTACACATTAGTAGCAATGATGAGGGAATATTAATATGTGAATACCTTGTTAAATATTATCATAATGCTGTTGTAAAGACTTTGCTTGTGTGCCAAACTTTAGAATAGATTTTTAGTGACATGTCTTATGTGTACAGCTTCAGTGTATATCCATATGTCTTCATTAATCCAGGGCTTCAAAAGCAATATTATAGAATAATTTCCATGAAATGGTAGTTAGGAAAAATTGTTGAGATTCCCAACCATGTTTCTTCTGTGATGATGATGATGGTGATACTACCATTCAGAAAAAAAATTATGACAGCTTGATGGCCTGGGGTTACTGGGGAGGACATGGCACAGTTTTACACTACTGATTGTTGGGGACTTCAAAGGGTATGTGCTAATTTCAGTAGGTAAAGAAATGTCACTTGTTTTATCCAGCAAGAAACTTTGCACTTCCCTCATTTTCAGCGTATCATCCAGGAAGGCTGTGTCTTATCAGCACTGAATTACGCAGAATGATGTGTCAGAAGGAGATGGACCCAGCTGGGGGTCAGGCCTAGAAGAGCATCTCTTCAGAACCTCAGGGTCCAGTGGCAATGACCTTTTTTAGGTCACAGATAAGATTTCTTTTGGCATGGTAGCTTTATTCTGTAAAGAAAATAGGATTGTACCTGGGACTGTTTTATGCTTCACTGTAGAATTTCTGTCTGGAATCTTCACCAGATTCTCCCTCTGAATCTAGCTTCTTCCTGGAAGATATACAGAAACAGGAGAAGGTACATATGCCTCACAGGAATCTTATTTTTGCTCAGCTGCAAGTCAGAAACGGCCATCTCATTCACTAGCAAACACGTGAATACAGGATCTTTATACTAAAACTTTTATTTCTCTATTTAAAATTCCAGCACGTTTTGGTGAGAGAAAGGTATTTTGGGGTTAATAAGAAATGTGTATTCGTCAAAACAACCCCACCTTCAAAAAAAAAAAAAAAAAAATAAGGCCACAGCCTTATAAAATACCTGTTTTGTGTCCTAAAATAAAGCATGTATTTCATGCTCTAAAAGTCTGAGGTTTGTAGTTGAAAAAGATTAAGTAAATAATTCAAAATTTGTTATGTTTACTTGTTAATAATTAAGCAGGTTAGTCTGTGTGCTTTTTATAGACATTGAACTTTATTTATTTATTTTTATTTACTTGGCTCATGTTCTGATTTTTAAATCTGAAGAAGTTTCTGCCAAGGAAGAGTTCGTGAGAGAAAAGGCATCAAGGAGTTAAGCACTGCACAGGAAGCAAATTCTGTAGGGACACATAGCCTCTGGAGAGAATGGAGAATTGTCATCTCTTGCTTCCCTTCTGCATTCCTCCAGACTAGTCTCTAGTGCTTTGAGGGAATTAAATTTTAAAGGTGATAATGATTTTTCAGACAAAAGCAGCACCTTTGATTCCTACTTTGTGTTGCCAGTGACCAGAGACAGAGAAGCCTCTCTTTGTTATGAGGTGACATTTGGTTCATCTCAGTCAAAGAAAGTTTCAGCCTTGTTCTCTTTCAGAAATAGAACAAAAATCTGAAGGAAAAGATCAGGTAACAGACACATCATGTATCTGTTTTCTTGTTGTTTGAGTGAGTTACAGTCTGGTGTAAGCCGACAGATGATAAAGTCTGAGTCTCTGTCTTTTGAGAAGGTACAGAGAGGCCAACAGCAGGTGAGCTGCTCTCCCAGACACGTTTAGAACCATCCATTGAGAGACTGCATCCTGTGGCAGGTGAGAGTTTAGTCCAAGTAGATCAATCTGGGCACCTTTGCTTTTGGTGAAAATTAACAGGCCAATAGTTTCCCAGGTTCCCTTTGAATCTCAAATCTGTCACCTGAGAAAAGAATGTGATGAGAAGCAAAATAATTCTGTGTTTTCCATCCAGTAATTTTTGATTGCTGTTTACATAGTCCAGACCTGAACACAGATTGAAACAGAGAATGAAAAGAAATTTAGATTCAGGTTTGGTTCCCCCTCCTCCCCTGCCAGGCAGTGATCCACCCCACTGCTAATCTAATTCTCTTCCTACCTTAAGCAAAGCCATTGCCTAATTTTTTTGAATGTTTGAACTGTTGCTTTGGTTTTGGTAGAATAAGATACCATTTGATATTTTCACTTACCTTTTCCAAAGGGGAGAGAAAGCACTGAGTAGTGTGAAAAGTCAGTTGAAGTGATCGACATTAAAAGACAAAAGCTGCTGAAATGTGAGAGTGATCTTTGGACTGTATATTGAAAATCAAAGATTTAAAAAGGCTGTTTAAGTGAGAATTAATAGCCTGATTTTGGTGACAGTTGAAGTCTTCATCTGTTACCATGGCATGTTTTAATTCACTGTCTGCATTGGTATTTCCTTCTGAAGAAATACACAGGCTCGTTGCTACTGCCTCTGATATTAGAAGTGCCATTTGCTTCTCCTGTTCCAGGTGATGATTTCAGTTTAAGTAAAGTTATGGTACATTAAGGTTAACCTGACAGATAGTGTTACAGATGTTCCCCTTACTCCATCATGTGACTGTTGCCTTCAAGAATAGTTTTATCTTGAGCCTACACAGTTAATCCAAGTCTTCCATGGAGATAAATATGGGCAGATAGTATTTTTCAAATAGAATTTAGAAGTGCACAGAGTGTTTAAATTGGTTTCTAAAAGACTTTTTCAGGTGTTAAAAATGGAACTGTAGCGCTGTTGTTTCTTAGGAATTTTTCCAAACATGTATGAAACTTTCTTTCCTGCAAAAAAGCCAGTTCATATCCAGTTCGTTGTCTTATACTTGCAGGCTAAGTCAGTGGTCTGCTTTGGGCAGTTGTCTTCAGAAATTCTTCAGACTTTGTCTTTATCATGGAATTTAATACTAATTTAATCATAATCATTTGATTTATTCCTTTTTTCCCCACCAGACAGACAAGTTTGACTTAAGTTAAAGAGATGTCAATTGTAATTATCAGCAGACCAAAGTGCATGTCACAAAAACCATTACTACAGTTGGTAATAATTGGTCTGTGGTTTTAATTCCAGTGACAGGTTGAACCAGCCACAAAACCTGGCCACTCAACATGGTCCCTCAGTTCAACGTGAGGGGTAGTGGTGAGCCTGTGTTAACCAGTCAGTTCTCCTGACAGAAGTACTGCCCTGAAAATGAAAGGATTTGAAGCTTTAAGCCTGCCAGATAAGACTTTTCCACGAGCATTAAATTCGCACACTAGTCTCTCGGTCTTTTTTTTAGAGCATTGCTGTGATGCATTGTCCATTTTCGAAGGACATACTTTGCCCAAGCTTCATGCCAGGTTGACTGAATCTCAAAACAAACCAAGAGATTTACAGGTAGTCTCACAGTGAATCATTGTCTGAAATCCTTTTGGCTCCTATATTCGTAGCATTCATCAACAGTGATTCCTTTCATTCACTTGCTACCAGAGTTTAATTTGTATGTATGATGACTATGTTTGGAAGGAATTGAACTGGAGTGATGCTAATATAATTTATTTTATTCTTTGAATTTTGTTCTTAAATATAGAATGTTGAAAGAGAAGATCCTCACAGATACCATCCTACAGTATTTTCTCCCCTCACCATGAAAGCTCCATAACATTGAGGAAAAACATAAATTAAATTGATGCATTCTTTACATTTTCTTGAATGGATTTATCTCGGTTTCACTTAATCTGACTATAGGCCACTGCATAGTGTTTTTTTCAGTAGCAGAAAATGTCAAAAGTCCATGCAGGGTGTAAGGCATCAACATAAGGAAATGAACAAGTATGTATAGTTATTTCTTGTTTGCATTTGAACAGCAGTACAGTATGCTGTTTTTACTGTACAAACAACTGGCATAGTGAAGAGGCATTTTTTATTTAGGATTGTTTAAGTTACCCATTTTTGAATTTCTTAGTTCTGTGCTAGGATTAGATATTGAAAAAGAAGATTTAATAAGTGTACCTTATTTACTTCACCCCTGAAAGCACATTTTTCTAGGAAGTTACCATGACCTACCTCAAGCCTCTCTGAGAATTGAGATGTACTTATGATTTTGATGCCAGCAAGCCTATTGTGAGCCTATGCTGTAAAGTACATGGAGTTAGCTTTGACGTAAAAGTGAAAAAGCAAAAGTGGTTTTCTGAGTTGTGTGCATAGTTTTTCACTCCATTATGTCAGATTTCGAGGGTGTTACTTGATTACATGATATAATTTGAATGACCAAGAAGCTGTTGATCTAAGCAAAAGCATTAAATTTAAACATGGAGGTTGGAATTGAAAACAAAGTGAATGCCTGGAGGTAGCTAGTTTTGTCCAACAAATTAACATCTCAAGTATAAGGCTTGATTAATTTAAATCAGGTATAAAAATAGTTTTAAAAACTGTGGCAGAAATGTTAGCACTAATTAAACTCAGATATTCAAATGTTTAGAAAGGATCAATTAATGATTGTGAAAATAAAGTAACTGTAAAAGTTATACAGACTCTTGTACAGTACTTTCTGGCAAAAATCACAACTGGCAAGAGGGTAGCTGGGTACATCATGAGTACTTGTACAAAATTTCAGATGACAGTAGGCCTGAGAAGAGAAACTGAAACTTTTGGCTTGGATTTAATCCTTTGCAGAGCTTGAGGAGCCTAAACACCAGTGGAGGTCTGACTGATCGGTGGGTCTTCAAATAGAAAATTTTCTCTTTCACCATGTGATCAGATTTTCCCATGCTCTTTCCATGCTTTTCAGCTCTTCCAGATTCACCAGTGCCACCCTTTCTTACTGGGCTCACTCAGCAGAGCCGTGTAGTGTGCCAGCAAGTACAGAGTGGTTCAATTGTTAGATGAGGTGGACATTAGGTGAACAGTGCAGGTTCATACCTAACAGTATCACTTAAATCAAACATATCCTTGTGCAATACATGTAGCAGCATTTAAAGGTCAAACTCCTATCCTCATTACTCCACATTTTAGGTCTTCTGTTTTGCTTTATTCACTCTCTGTGCAGAACTGACAGACTATTCCAGACCATCCTTGTGTAATGTTGGGAAGAGCTAACAGCTGCTGTCCAGTGTGTCTCTCTGTTCAGGCAACCACAGGCCTTACAAAAGCTGAAGCACATGTTACACAGCCTTAGATCAAGCAAAGTAAACCTTCTTCCCTGAAAACAGTGGAAGCTGCTACCGAACAGACTATGCTGAGTACACTCAGAACTAACACACATAGGCTGGGAGATTGCCACAGGGAGATTTCTCTGGAGCTGAGGCATCGTTTGATTGTAATCATCAGAGGTAGAAGGCACCCAGAAAACAAGAGGAAAAGGACAAGATCTGAAAAGAAATTGTGAGCATGTCTCAGAGAACGAAACAGAAGCATCCCTGTCATAGCCAGGAATGGTAGGAAGCCAGGCTTGGAAACGCCAAGCCTGAAAGCCTACCGGTGTTACATGTTCTTTATGTGAGATCTTTCTAAAGAAGTAAAGTTGCTCCAAAGATCAGTTAATTTCTAATAAGTAATCTGTTCTTAACAGTAATCCCAGTAGTTAAAATGTCTTCATGGCTGGCTATGTAACCACCCCACTAGCAAAATATAGAAATTAATTTTATACTATAACAATTATTTGTAATTTAAAAATTATTGTAATACTTTATCCAAAATATTGTTTTCGAGAAAAATTTTTTTTTATATATTATTAAGGAATACCAGTAGTCTTAGTTAGTCCTGCCATACTCAAGCTGGCATTAGCTTTGAACACAGGTTCTTAGGTGGAAGGTCAGCCCTTGAGGGCAACAAAGGGATCTCACTGCTTCTGCAAGGAAACAAGTAGCCTGGCTGCAATGGATTTGAGCACTATCATCTAAGTGAACCTCTTATAACAGGTATTGGAAACTATGCCAATCAGGTCCCTAAACCATGTTCGGTATTGGTGAAGGAGAGTGCCCAAGTCTTACTTTCAGTCTTCAGAATGCTTACTCTTTCCTCAGCTGTGTGCCAGCCACTTCTGAACATTTTGATAATTAATAGTATATGGTACCAAGTGGGCTTTTAGTTCTTTTTTTTTTTCCGTGCAGCCTATGGAGAGGTTTTCTGAACATTTTAGTCATTTAAGCCATTTATAGTTGAAAGATGTGAAGACTTTTATACATTTTTTTTCATTTAAAAAAATTAAAATCAAAAAAACCCTCTTCAGACTCTTGACTTGTCAGAGTACTTACCTGTAACTTTTTCCAAAGTACATTTGAAGGACAAACATAAGTGGCAAAACTTTGGTTGTGATACTCATCCCTAAGAGGAATAAAACTACACTTAATGGAAAAAATGAGTTGTTGTTTGTTTTTTTTTTTCTTAAGCATGGAGTGTTAGAAATCTCTCCCTATTAATTTGGTGTCCAGCTGTATAACCGTTCTCTCTGAAGCATGTGTGTAAAATGACATTTGAAATACTGGTACAGTTTATTTGTTTGTCACCTGTGTACTACATGTGAATGTGTAGGACTTTGTTTTGTCTTCCCTCAGATAGCTGTATGTTTATATATATATATATATATATATATATATATATATATACACACACAGCATTCCACCCACTTTCCCCACTGAACAACGAGCTATTTAACTGTTATGGAAACTCAAGGTTTTTTGTGTGCAAATCCCTAAACATAAGCATTTCTTTTCTCTTTTCTTTACAGCAGAAGTCCAGAGAAGTGTTGAGAGCTGCTCTTAACCCTTTTGGAGTCCGAAGTCAAAAGGTAAAACCGAATGCTAATTTTTGTGTTTCTGAAGGTGTTGATATCGTAATTGTTTGGAAATGCTGTTTCCTTATCACATTTGAATGGAGATTTCCCACAGGAGAAAAGCAGGGATAAGGTAAGAAGAATCAAAACATTATTAGATCTCTTTAAGAGCCACCAGCATATCTGGGCATAAATTATACAGGTAAGTTACAAATGGTAAACTGCAATTATCTGTTTTACTTAATATGAAAACATTGGCATTAAGAGTCAGTGGGACTTTCAGTAGGATTTAATATTGCTAAGGATTTAATGATTTTTGTCTCACTATAACTTGATAGTTTTTATGATATATAAAGTTTTTTTCAAATTACAGTAAAACAAATCCTGTAGCTCTTTTCTCAGGCAAGAGTCCCTCAATGGGAGTTTTGCCTGAGTGAGAACTGAATGAGGTCTAAATAATTAGCAATTAAAATATTCAGTTATTGTGCTACTGTATATAACAAAGCACTGGAGGTATTAAAAATTGCTAATCTCCTCCTTATTAAAATGTTAACTGCTAAACATAATACAGTTTTGCATTTTCTATCATTCATTTTTGCAGTTCATTAGTAGAGGTGAAATGTTTGTGACAAATAGTCATTTGAACTTTTAAGGGATTGACTTTGTTTTCCTGGCATTTTAGTTAATATTTCTGACTGAGTTAATTTACAAGCAGAAGTGTTTGTGGAAGCCATGGATTTTAGTCAAAAACTTGATCATGTACAGAGAGTAACTTCTAATATGCCATTCATGTGTATTTGCAGAAGAAAGCAGATGGTAAAGCCACTCATCAGGAGACAGGGCTAGGCAGTTTAGGTATCCAATTTGTAAACATTTTGATCAGCAGCTTCTTGTTATGAACTCCAATCATAGGTTAAGGGTTGTCCATAGCCTTTACTGGTCAATTTTCAGTGAGACACTGGTTTGTGAATAGTACAGCAACAGGCTAAGGAGCAAAGTTGTGCACCCAGGTCTGTCAATTAGCACATGAACTCTTTATTACTATGCTAGCTATGTCGCCAGCTGTGCTCTCATCCTGCTTCACTGGGCAAAAGAAAGGGTAAGATGCATCTCCTGTCCCCTTCCTCACACAGCAGCAGAGGAAATGTGGAAAGGGACAATAGTATTTGATAGGTGAGAAAGGAGTGGTAAGTTAAGGTGGTAACTGGTAGAGGAAGAAGGTGAATTAATGAAAGGATTTGGTGGCAGGTGAATTTCCCAAGGGAGGGCGACAACCTCAATGCTATTTTTCCCATAGTCTCTCCCTGGAGTAGATTTTGTTACTTATTATGCCTAAAGGTTTTTTTCTCTGACCTTCTGTAGAGCCATTTTAAACCTAGGCATTTAATTGTGCAATATAACTTTGTTGGCAATTCAGGCCATGATTCTGCAAGGATTTACACATGTATTTCACTTACAGCATTATGAGTAATCCTGTTGAAGTACATGAGATTAATTGCAGGACATAAAGTTAAGCATGTATATTTGTCTTTGTTGTAAAAGAGGTGTAGTTGCATTTATTTATTTACTTTCAGGGTGGGAAATTATTTTTAAAAATACATAATTACATGGAATCTTCCACTAATTTTGTGGCAATTAAAGAGTAGGTGGATCGTAACAAAATAAGCTTTCTGCTTGTTCCCAAAATTCACATTTTTGTCAGGTTCTCAGCTGTGAAGTGTGGAAAAGAATAAGCTGCTATCATTTTCCTTTTTACGTTCACAGTTAAACATCTAGCTAGAATGAGATGATGATATAATTTATTATAGAGGAGTGAACAGGACAGAAATCAAACAGGAAGGCAAGTGTACTTTTGTGGACTCTTGTTTATAATTTCATCAGATTGGTGCACACCTCAGACATTTTATTTGGTGATAAGATATGCAAATTATTCTGGAGCCAGCAGCAATACCTTCACCTGAATGTCAAAACTGACAGAGATTTTTAAATCAAACCTCAACAACAACTTGTATTTTAAAGCAACTATTCCTAAGATACAGCTACAGATGAGTAAGTGCAGAATTGTTTCCTGCTTTCCTTCATGCTGTTTTCCTTCCTCTCTTGTTTTACCTCCATGGAGGAACAGGGTTGCAGGCTTACCTGTAAATACTGGGTGTAACTATGGGCAACAGTGCAGAGGAGCTATAAATGTATATGGAAGTATGTGCAAAGCACAGGAATGCAGTTTTAAAGTGGGGAGACTTATGAAATGAGGTGTATCAGAGAAGATATCCTCTCTTTTTCCAGATGCCTACATCACATCTTCCATATCATAAAATCATAGAATTAACTGGGTTGGAAGTCCAACCCTTGATCCAACACCACTGTGGTTACCAGATCATGGCACTCAGTGCCACGTCCAGCCCCATCTTAAAAACCTCCAGGGACGGTGAATCCACCACCTCCCTGGGCAGCCCATTCCAATGCCTGATCACTCTCTCTGTAAAGAACTTCTTTCTAATATCCAACCTAAACCTCCCCTGGCAGAGCTTAAGCCCGTGCCTTCTTGTCCTAGCCTGTGCCCTCTTGTCCTAAGGAATAGGGCATGAAGGACTGAACAGCGCAAACTCTTCAGTTCAGTTGCCTTTTCTGTCTTTGGTTTTAGTTTTATTGCATTTGTGTCCTTAAATCAGAATGTGGTAGTAGAAGCCCGTGGGTACAGTGGAACGTTTAGATGATAGCTTTTCCATGAGATTGAAAACTGAAATTCCTCAAAGCTGTAGATGTTTAGCTGCTGGGGTTTTGGTTTTGAATGTACATATAGTCATGACAAAAAGGGTGTCACTGAAAATGCAGTTTGAGATTTAAATGTTAGATGTGTTTATTTTTGGAATCCTCGTTCCACTCAGTGCCCACTGCCTATAAAGTGATAATCTTGTGTATTTTCCCCAGATTCAGTACCTCCTCTTCTCTCTGTCGATGTGTGCTCATAACTATGACCAAACGCTTCTATCTTAAGTTTTCCTAGGGCTTTTTTGGCTTGTTTTCATCTTCTTGTTGTTGTTCTTAGTGTGTGTACCTAATTAACCAGAAAGCTATCTGGACTGGAAACATTCAACAAAGGGTGACAGCTTCAGTACTCCTGTATCTGTGCGGTGTATGTGTGTGTGTGAGAGAGAGCTGTGATTAGAAAGGTTATGAAATATCATTTTTTGGTTTTGATTACATGCCTGGTTGTGTATGTTGTTCTGTCTCTCTCCCTTCTCTTATTTTACTTGGCCACTGTGTCCTAACAAATCCTCCTCCATGACAGATTAAAATTTCTGGTCAGATGCTTTAGATAGTTACAGCCTGTTCCAGGTGGGATTTTGTTATCCACATTTAAATAAGAGTAACATTTTTGTTTTCCTGCAAAATGAGGAAAAAGATTTCTTTGTGTTTCTGATTGGAAAGATGCAATGTAAGTCCCATAATACATTATCAGGGACCTGAGTCCTATAGCTTTCAGGGTCTCCCGAAGTACTCTTTGTGGAAGAAGACTTCCAAAACACTCAGGGCTTACTGCTTGTGCAGGTTTAGGCCACTGCAGAACATTTCGTTTACAGCAACTAATTCTAGGACCTTGTGGATACTTAGCTCCTACCCACTGAAACAGAGGCACTTCAAAATAATTAAAGTAAATGAATAATCCACACACTGAGTAGACCCTTTCAGAGGGAAAGTGGGTTTATTGAAAGAAAAAAATTGCTGCTTTTTGTTTTGTTTTGTTTTGTTTTGTTTTTGCTAAATAGTTTATCTCAAGGCCTTCTTAAATAAGAAGCAAATCCTTTTGTTGGAAAACAAAAAATAAAATTGAATTTTTGATTGTCATTTCTGCAATGGCTGATAAATTGAAATCATTGAAAGCTAGACAAAAAAACAGATGGAATTTGTCCAGGTAGTAGTGTATTGCCCCTGTGCAAGATGCTGACTGAGGTAGCAGTAAAAGAAATATAGTGGGTGTTGTGGTATGTTCATTTTAAGGCTCTACTGTAAAGGAATTTGAAAGATTTTAAAGTATTTTGAAAGAGTTCCTGGACGTTGTGGGAGACTGCAGGGTAAAAGCACCAAAGGAGGGGGATCAGCCATGGTGACTTTGGTTTTCCTCTGATTGCCCATAGGTGAAAGACTCATGGTTTAGTCTGTCACCTAGATGGATGCACGATAACCATCTCTTGCAGTCCTGATGCCATGGTTGCAGTTATCAACACTGATACTTCCCAGTTGCTGTAAGAGTTGATCGCTTGCTGCTGTATAGGGAATAACTGCCTAGCTGTGATACCAATGACCTTATTAATCTTACCAAAACATATGCATTCACATTTGATAAATTGGAATCTGTCATATTCTTTCAACAACAAGCTTCACAGGAAATCTCTGCACCTGCAGAAGTCTTCCTTATGTGCAAACTCCAAGAGGGGAAATTCAGCTTCTTTCTTATGTTGACATCACATTTGCTGGTTTTTTTCAGTACTCAATTTGGTTCCAGGTATCCACCAGTATTCTGGAGGGAGAGGTGACCAGCATCGCAGCCTGCACTACTGCTTCTCTGCTTGTCATGAAAAATATCCCACTGGGCTAGTTAACCATTACACTAACTCTTTCCTGTTCCTTCATAGCTGATTTCTGCCCAGGGGACATGGGTTACTGCAGTGTGGCTGCCAACACAAGGTTCAGCATTGTGCATGCGTATTAATGTTTATCTTCATGCATATGTGTTGTGTTGTTCAGCACATACTCCAGTAAAGCTAACAATGCAAGGCCACTGTGCCTGGTTTTTTCCATTTAAAAAGCAAAAGTTGGAGGGGTAATGTTTTACCCTCCCTCCTTTACCAGTTTTGAAAATGAATGTGAAAGGATTTGCCTCTTTAACCAGCACACTGGCACAACAGGTTTCCGCATTCAGCACTTGAAGAGTGGAGTTTCAGGATGCTAAAATTTGGTTTCTTAGAGCACGTGTTTGAATCATGTAGTCATGTTGATTCATGTTGCTTGGCCATGGGCCATGACCTGATACTTCCCCTATGAAAAAGACAATGTCCCTGTTCACTGGGAGGGGAAAAGTATGGGTCAAGAGTACATATCAGGAAAGTCTTTTGAGATTCAGAAGAAGGTATGAAACCACAATGGTTTTTCTTAAATGTATATCAGGGTCGATTCCTTTCAGTCATTCTCATTTTCTTCTTCATCTGAACTGCAGATTATCTGGAGGATTTGGCACAGGTGACACTTGGCACTTTTGCCACATGGAACATAATTTGGTTTTAAAGTCTTTCTTTTATGACAGTGAGTCGGTTTACTGTCACTGGAAATAATAAATAGCAACTTTGTTGTCCAGGTGTCAAATTTAGGTGTCCAGAGAGATTAAAGTACTGATTTTTAATGCCTCTGGTGTTTGTTTTGGGGAACTTAATTCTGTTCAGTGGGTAGCTCAGGACAGTGAATATTTTTGCTTCTTTTCCTGGTCAGATTTCTATTCTGTTGCCTTTTTAAAACCCAACGGTCACTTGGTTTCAATGGTCTTCCATGAAAGTAGAAGGTGGGTTGACAAGGAACTAATTTTAAAAGGGAGGGTTAAATCCTTTTTCTGGTCGTACAAGATTTTAACTTCAAACATTGTTGTGTCCTGCAAAGTTCAATATATATACCTTTCACTGAGTAGTACTGTGAAATCCTTTCCCCTTCTTTCTTTCCCTTCCTCTCTCCTTCTTTCTTTCCCTTTCTTTCTCTTCTTTTCTCTTTCTCTGTTTCTTTTTCTCTTCCTCTCTGTCTCAGTATCTCACTCTTTCTCTCCCTGTCCCCTCTTTGTACAGATGGATGTCTGTTTTCCCGTTGGAGATGAATGAGACATTTGTGTGGTGACATTGTGGAGATGCCACTGAACACCTTCCACGTGCCTCGTTCATTTTGTAAACCTTCTAGTTGAAACCAACCTTAATTATGCAATAGTATGATTAGCAGAGTAGAGTTACTGCAGAACTCTGTGTTATCAGTGTAGGACATTAAAAGACCAACCCCTATTTCTTCTGTACCAACAAATAAAATAGCAGGCAACAAAATGAGAGACAGCAAGAAGTCAGCAGCAGTGGGAGCTGGACCACTTATGTGGAGGCAGCACATTTTAATGCCAAGTAGATGAGGTAGACCATTTTGACTCTGAAAAGCAGCTTTGAGGCCATTTTAGTCATTCTCTTTGGTTCTTTTGAATCAAACTTGTATCATTCTTACTGATATTAATAGGACTTGGGGGATTATACAAGTCTCTGTGCCTTCCGAAGGCATATCTTAAGGATGGCAGAGAGGATTCATGAAAGTAGGCAGAGGCTCTTCTAAGAGACAAGCAGCTGAAAACTTGTATTTTTTCTGGCAAGAAATCAATACTGAAGAAGAAAATAAAGAAGCAAGAAATGTTGCTACTTAGTCACTCATAGAGCATTTTAATTACGTAAGTTTTTATTAATCTGAATTGTGGTCATTTGCAGAACTTTGATCTGAGACTTTTTCTTTCCTCTGAATTAAAATATCTTTACAATAATGTTTATAGGCACATTTAAATGTTTGGGGTTTTTTATGAGATGAGACTGTCCCAAGATCTCAATATCTGTGCCTACATGTTCTATGTGTTTCTTGTAACAGTTTTATTGGTATGTGGCTAAAACATAATGTTCCAATCCCAACTACTTGGCTGGGCTATAAACATGAGACACACTATTTCAATATAATAACTCAATATAATAATTTAAACTGCCTTGAGATTCTGGAGGCCACCAGACAATGTCTCTCAGGTGATTTCCTCCACCAAGACTGGAGACTCTTATCATTACTTCAGAGGTCATCAAGGGAGAGTGTTTTTCTCTTCACCAAGATGTTATACTGCAGCAGAGATTCAGTTGATTTAAGGGTGACTGAAAAATAATATTTTTACCTATTCAAAGTCTTTATGTTTGAGAAATAGCTTTTCTTTAGTTATTTTGCAATTAGTTTAAAAAATCTTCATCCTCCCACTGTTCTTCATTGTAATTGGTGAATCTGAGCAGAGAGATGTGTGGAGGCAACACTGCAATGTGAAAAAACTGGTTATTATCCAGACTGATCCAAATAAGCAAGCCCACCTTCCTCCTAGGCTCTTCAGAAAAGTGTGGAACTTTTTTTCCAACCAGTTGTCTGGGGAGGGGAGCTGCAGAGATTTTCGGAGTAATGCCTACATCCATCTCTCTCTTAGGGAGATCTGCATGTGGATTTTTGAGGAGACAGTTACTTGTGTATGTACACTGAACATCAGTGCCCCAAAGGTAATCCTAAACGAAAGGCAGCATCAGGGGAGAAGTAACTTGAATATGCCCTCTCCTGGTGTTGACCAGTTGTGTTAAGTGCTCTTTTCATTCTCCAGTTAGATTTTCCATAATCTATCCTTGAAATAATGAACTGTTTAAATTTTCGAGATTCTCAGAGTCGTCCTGTATTATTTTAAGTCATTCAATACATCTAGTTAACCTAGATGCTGGACTTTGTATTGAAGAAGTAACATGACCTCTTCTACTCTCTTCTTGGATACAAAACATCGGCAATTTTTTAAAGAATATTTGTGCCTATGAATAATTTCCATCTCATAAATAAGTCCATGTTTATCTGAGTATTGATTCCCTAAATGGCAAAAAAAAAGAATATATTGTCACTTTGAAAACAGGTATCTTTTCTTTCTTGTTATGTAGCTATTGGCAGTTTTACATCGTAGTTAAACTTGTGTTTACATGTTGAGATCACATTTTTTGGAACATGGCGTTGAGAGGGAAAGACATAAGTTACAAAATCTCACTTCTTCTGTTGAAACCTTTTCCCTAACATCCAGTAATATGAGTGTTAGAGTTAGTTTGGCACATTGAAGGAATAATACATGTAAGCCTTGAGCTTAGATTTTGAAACCTGTATAGTCAAAGCATGTTGATCTGGATACAGCTTCCAGAATTAGAGAGTTTAGCCTTTAAATAAAATCTTACTTCAAACTGCTTGGTTGACAGTCAAGTAATTGTAAAATGGGTGGTTTCTGAAAAACAAAAAGCATGATTTAGCAGAAGTTTTTCCTGCTTTTTTGAACAATTTTCTAACCAATGATTTTTTCCTTGAAGTCTTGCCAATGACAAAGATAAGGAGGGAACATGTGGACTCATGCAGAGTGCTCACTAGGGCAAAAAAAAAAAAAAAAAAAAAAAAAAAACCCCTAAATTTTTTCTGGGAAAATATCACATTTTTGT
>VXAY01002774.1:2454282-2491071 GCA_013399855.1 Oxyruncus cristatus
AAAAATAAACTCCCTAAGCTTTGTCTGAGGAAATGTCACATTTCTGTGATATGAATTAAATGTAGAACTCGCTTTTTTTTCTAAGGCTAACTGCCTTAGAAAAATCAAATTAACTACCCTCTCCATTTACAGAACAATTTCTCTGTGTGTTCAACTTCCATTTCTTACTAGAAATCAAACAGCTTTGTTTTCCAGCACTTCTCCTGCAAACTTAGTCCCTCATGCACACACATAAAAACCCCTAAATCCATGCATCCTATGGAATCAAAGATTTACGAACGTACATTTTTCATAGGTAGTTATAAATGCGTATGAAAAAAATTCCCATTGCATGAATTTCTTAAGGGAATAACACATGAAATCACAAAGGAAAATGTTATAGCAAAAAGTAATGAAGTAAACTCAAATCTAGATCTTCCTATTAGGAAAAAGCAGATTGAAGTAACAACATTGCTGAGATGCTAAAAACAGAGCAGTTGAAGTAGAACTGGGTTTCTATCTGAGGATTTGCTTTTGACCTTTTACTAGTATAGAATTCTAAGACAACATTGGTGTCATCTTCAGCTGCCTCTAGAATCTTTTTAGTTGTGGAAGATAGCTGCTCATAAAATAAGAGTAAGAAAAGACAGCTTCATTTGTCTGTGCAAATTCAGGGTATTAATCGTTAACACAGCTTTTGATGAGCTAAAAGAACGTAGTAACTCCCAAAGGAAATATTTATGTGGATGATCCCTGAAAACCAGGAAAAAATGCTAAATTTTATTTTATTTTTTAAGAGGAGGGGCTTAGGGAATGTCTGTGGGGTTTTGGGGTTTTGTCCTCTTTTCGCTAGTGCACTGCAGACACTAAAATATGAGACAGTAAAACTTTCTCCTTACACAAAGGTGTCATTGTTTTAAGGCCATTCTGCTCCCTCTGAACCTGTATTGAAACAGGTGCCTCACTTGCTTGGCTCTCCTGGAGCAGTTTTATGGATTAAAGCACCACACGTACCCTGCACAGTGGCACTATTAACAGTGCAGAATGAGGCTGGGAGAAAAACTCATATAGGAGCTACACACCTAGGTGCAGTTAGTAAACAGAGATAGTTACCCTCATTAAGCATAATTAAACCTAATATTGACTGGAAACTGTTACTTACCTTAAACTTCTCTGCAGACATTGTGGGAAAGGGATTAACTTAGCAGATAGGTACACTAATTACTACCTTCTTCACATTTAAGTTACCATCAGCATGGCCCATATTCATAAATAAAACATAGTAGGGGATGAGAGATTGAGAAATATGTAAATTCATTTGCAGGCAAAAAAGACCAAATTAAAAAAAGAAAGTTGAGTGATGCTACTGGAAGCAAAATGGCACTCTAGCTAATTACCATGAAAAGTATGATAAATCATGGACGTGTATCCTTGACTTCTGACTGATAGAGCCTGCAGAGTGCAATCTCTCATGCGTAGCTGCCTCTGACTGATTTAAACCCATACCACTATCGGGTTTGATGGGAAAGCACAAAAGTGTGTTATTTTATTTCCTTGGGTATTGTTGCTACCTTTTTCTCCTAGAAATGACTTGCAATTATTGTAAAAATACAGTCTGATTTCTTTTCTGTGGAGGAATTGTTGTTTGATGCAATTGACAAACAAAGGCTCCAAAGATGGTCTAGTTATGTTTTAATAGCTGCCTTTTCAAATGCAATTGATTTGGTATATTGAGACAATTATAGAAATATAATAAAATGTCAAGGGACGGGTTGCTTTTGCTTTGTTATACGTATTCCCATGGGAGAGATCTTGTGTCCTGCAGACAAGATCAAAAGTCAGAAACAGTTTAATTTATGAATTTCTGTTTCTTTTCTGTAGAATTTTAAGTGAGTCACATCGCTGCTCTGTGCTTCAGCTTTTTGATCTGTTTCCTCCCAAATTTCATAGTTTTCTGCACTTAACAATTTCTGCAAGGCACTGCACACACTTAGGATTATTCAGATGAGAGAGGTTTGCAGGGTGAGGCCATACTATATCTTACGGTGTCAGTGCTGTTACTGCTAAATCCTGTAAATACTTTAAATTTTAATACATGATGATCATATGATTGCTGTTTGGAGGGTATTTTTAATTTTCCTTGGGTATCTGTCCAGAGTACTTTTTTGGTTGAGCCATGTCAGAATAAAAGTCTCTTCTGCTGAGCTACGTCACACCAGAATAACCTGAGGACAGATCCTGAACTTCCTGAGCAGAGCATTGCCCAAGCCACAAGCATAGGAGAAGCTTGAGTACACTAGTATTTATGTGCAAGGTGGAAATTTAGCATCCCAGTGGTATTCTTATTATGTGGATATTTTAACACACAATTATTATTGGCTTCTACTAAGTATCATCCTTTAACTTTTTATGAACTTCCAACATCGGGCACTCCAGAGAGGGAATTTAATATTTTTTAATGGTGATAATATTGCATTTTGCTGAAAGAAGGAGTGGGAAAAGTGAAGTTGTTAGTTGAACATCTGCAGACAGATACTACCTAGTGAGTACCTTGACTGTTTTGTGTTGGTTTTTTTTTCATTTCTTTTTGACTTCTCTTTTCTTCTAGAGAGTTTTACCCGTGTAATACTTGCTGTAAATCACAAGATGTGTAAATACTTGCTGTAAATACTATAAATCACAAGTCGGATCTACAGGTAGGAATGTGTAGTTCCTAGGTATGAGTATTATGCTTCAAGAAACAATGCTTAGTAATTAACGGTGTTGTCCTGCTCTGGTAATCCATATTCTTTGCAGCTTTTTGCATAGCCAGCTGCATATTTTATAGATGTTATATTCATATGCCTTTCACAGTTTCACTGAGTTTTGACAGCATAGAATTTGAAAGAAATATTTCAAAATTGTTTCAGAGCTGCAAGTTACTTTCAAGTTTTACATGGCTAAATTCTGCAGTGACATACATGTCATAACAGACAGTAAGCAAAGAAAAGAGATGTCCTCTGAGCAACAGTCCAAAGTTATTGCTAGCTAGCAAAATCACAGGTTAAAGTAAGAACAATTTAATGAAGTAAATACAAATTTAGAGGCTAGGTTCTTCCAGCATGAAAAAATATTTGCATCCCTTCTCTTGTTTAGGACTACAGTACTGCAGCAAGGAGCTTTCAGCTGGGATTCACTTTGAGGAGCTATTTTTCCTGTCTCCTTCTTCAGGGAGATTTAGAAAAACTCTGTTATGGGCTTGTAGCTTTTTTTCCTGGTTCCCTTCCACATCTTTTCAAAGGGAAGAAAGAAGAGTCAATGTATAGGATAAATAGACTTGAGACATGGAAGTTATGAGGCTGCATAGCCTCTATATTTCTGTTTATTATCAAGGTGCCTGGCCGGACTTCTCCTGGCTTACCAGCTAAATGTCATGGGGAGTCTTAGACACATTGCATCTGTAACAGTGGAAGCCTAAATCCCAGGCAAGCATTTCAGCATTTGGCCTGTTAGTAACAGCTGAATGCTTTTTCTGATTAGAAATTGATATTGGGTATATATCAGTTTCCTAGGGAAACTGATAAAACAAGTATTTTTGATAAATAATAAATATTAGGAAAGCTCTATTACATAAGAAATGGGAATATAAGCTCTAACCATGCTTTTGGGGAAGAAAGAAATTATTCTACTTTGAATGTTAGCATTCTAAAACCAAACTGTATTAATTCCCATTTACTGCCCATCGAGCTGGTGTACACTGGACACTCCGTGTCCATTGGACTCAAAAGTAATTGATCTCTTTGATCTCTTGTCAAACTCATTCCCTTCAATTCTTTTAAGAGTGCTTTTGAGATTCTAGCAAAACAATTATCTAAGTAATAATAAACTTGAATCCCAGTCATCTCTGCAAAGCATAGGCCAAATCCTGTGAATTCATACTGAGCCAAAATTTCCACTGAAGTCAAAATTAAGAGCTTTGTCACATGAAGGATTTCTGTCAGGCAGAAATTCCCTACTTACTTTCTTCCCCCATGGTAAGGATGACTAAACATACTTACAGATTGTTATCAAATTTAGACACGAAAAAATCCATTTAAAAAAAAAACTAAGGCATATATTTTCATGAGCATTCCTTTGTGAAGGGAGTGTCTCATTTAAGCAATAATATTTCTTAAATATTAGTTAAATGAAGTATTTGAAGATTATAATTTTCATTTTCACCAATATCAGAACAGCTGGATCCCATCACTGACTTGAGACAAAATGACTGAATATGGACATATTTCTGCCAAGTATAATATAAAAATGGGAGGCCAAGCTTTAAAAGATGGATGATACTCTTCATGTGAATTTAGGTCATATTCTTAATCAACTCGTTTAAATTTGAGTTAGGCAGAATGTGTCTGTTTGAAATACTCGTGCATTTTCTACTGGATATGTAATAGGTTTCAAACCTTTTTGTAGTGTGGATCTTACATGTGACAGTCAGATACACTCAGGTCCAAGAGAAAGTCTGTAATTTCTCTATCTGCAGTTGTTCCTAGTGGAAAGCTCTCTAGAATGACAGTAGTAGAGCTTCTGTCAGTGTCCTCATACCAGAATCTAGTAACAAAGGTGCATGGCTGTGAGGACACTTCAGAAGCATCCTGGCATTATCCTGATAGATATGAGTAGATTCTTGTTTAGTTACTTGTCTTTTGGAATGTTAAATACCACTGCGTTTTGAAACTTGCAGTTTCTTGCTTCTCCTATTTCCTATTCAGTCCCTTTTCCTGTTTACTCTTATCCTTCCCCCATATGTTGTCTTCTGTAACATCTCCTCTCTGTTTTCCTTCTTTCTTTGTTTCCTGTTTCTCAGGAGCTCTGCACTTCTGTGGCTAAAGCCCTGAATTTCACGGTCTGTCCTTCCGCAAGCAAAATGCCTGCTGAAGTCAGTGAAGCCAGGGTTTATCTTCCCATGTTTTGGCCTTTGCTTGTTATCCAGTAGTTACATTATGTCCATAGAAAACTATCTGTATTTTGGGACGTGCATCAGCCAACATAAGGCCATTTATTTTACATTTACTTGTAGAATGAATCTCCTTACTTCCAATCCCCCATTCAGAAGCTTGTTAGGAATGTGCATGCTGCTATAATATGCAAATTCTAACGAGTAGGTGAAGAATAAGTATGGTTTTTTCTGATAGGCTAGTAATTTTATTTTACCCATTTTAAGACAAAGATGGCAATCTGCTTGTTTAATGTTCAGGAAGATCTTGGTGTTAAGTGTCCAGGGGGTATGAAGTGCTTAAAACAAAATAACTTAGGAGCTGAGGAGATAATTATCAATGAGAGGAAATACTGGGAAGGGCAGGGAATACAAATTAAGGCAGGCCAAGATAGATTCAGTGCCACAGAATAACTCCCCATTTACTCCTCCCTCAAATACACTGACAATAACCCTCAAAAAGCTACGTGATGCAAGAGATCATTTTACTTCTACTGGATGTCCAAGTGTCTGAACCCACCCTTGTTCTTTGGAGTCTCAACCTACACTTTTTTTGTGTTGGGTAGAAAGTAGGAAGTGTTATTTCATTAGAGAAGAAGGGTTTTATTTGGGTGTTATGATTTCCTGTTAAGATTATTTCCTTCTGCAGTGAAATGGAACATATGGGCTTTTTACACAAAGAATATAAACTATGAGTGTCAGGTCATTGTAAAAGATAGTCCAAACTAATGTGCAGTCCGTAATTAGTCCTGTGCTCCATTTCTTCCTTTGCTGAACCAAAAAAAACCCGACCACCTTCTCTATTAGAATATCGAAACTGAAGAAGGTCTGTGTCTGCATCTCTGACATGCTGTTAGTCTGTAGCAGAATACTTACAGATGAAAGTGTACTTACCCTCTTTCTCTTAGCATTTACTGTTGGCAGTGGGACTTGGGATTCTCAGTTAAACAAATTTTTGTCTGTCTCAGTTGCCTGTTCTTCTGCATGTCAGATCCATTGCATTTTTGATGCAATAGATTGTGGTGCTTTAAGGACATACTGTAGCTACTACATGCCTGTGAGTTAACAAATTTTAAGTATTTAAATCACATAGGAAAATGAAAAGCGGTTTCTTCTATGTTTGGAATGACTAGCAACTTTACAGCCACCAAATTGAGCTTGGAATGACCAATTGACCCTTCCACTCTGTATGTTGACTGCTGACTATAAATGAGAAGTCTTTCCACCCCTGCCATGAGGTTATGAGACATGGCTATGTAGTAATTAATGCCACTGTATCATTTTTTCACTGCTACAGAAATATAATATCAGATGCTCAGATGGCATCAATTGGCTTAGCTCCACTGAAGGCAACAAAATGCGATGCCAGCTTATACCAGCTGAGGATCTGGCCCACAGTTAAAAGGAAAAAGGGGACAGGCTGCCAATATGGCAGGGAACATATTGAGATTTATGGTAGTGACTTAATCAGTAAAAAGTTCTGCTTCAAGTGGTTGTCTCTTTGCACATTCACATTAGTCACTTGAGCTGGAGACATTTGGAGCTCTAACACAGCCTGTGTGGGCACATTCCTGCTCTTCCACTCTATTCCACACTTTATGCTCTTAAATATCTGAGAGCATCCCACCTCACTCCCATTCTTCTAGTTAGCAATCTCTCCTCACAGGTCTACCGCAGATTTGGGGCCATACTTTTTTTTTAACATAATTTTAATTTGGATGACCCTATTTTTTCACTTTTCCCTGTATTTCTGGTGTTGCTTTCTTAATCACACCTAAAAATGAGGGGAATTTCACATGTCTTTGTTGTAACTCTCATCTAGCTGTCCTATTTGCATTCAAGTATTATATTAATCTTATAAGACTAAGAAAATTCAGTTTGCTGCCTTTGTATTCAAATATGTATTTTTTTTTTTTACTTGGAGATAAGGTAACTGTACCTAACATAATGCTTGTAAATGTTTATCTGCTATAAATATGACTGAATAACTTGATGGATAGAAATTCTCCGTATTACAAAGTTACTGAATTAAATACTTATTAAAGATGCAGTAGCTGTAGAATCTCCCCAACTTTTTTCTCCCTCAGCAATATAACTTTTTTAGCATTTGGTTTCTCATGAGTGCTGTCTCTAAAATTGTGAGCTGTCTCCAGTTCTGATATCTTGGTTTTATAGTTAACAATGTCCATAGAATTTAATCGTTAAGGCCTTGCAGTTTCCACATTTGGTCCTGTCTGTAATGCCAGTTATTTGAGAAATTCTGTGATTCATTCTTGTAATAGGAAGTTGAGGAAACACTTTGCTTCTGAACTAAAATACCTGCCTTAAAAACTGTAACAACTGATTGATGACTTGGAATTTGACCTACAATATGTATGTCCAGCCATTTTTGGATTACACCTTATAAATATATTTTTAAGCAGGATAAACTTTCAGAAATAGAAGTATTTGAATATCTAAAGCCTGCAAAATTTGTTGAGTTTAAACATGTAATGAATTTTCTCTTCCGCACTCTAAAAGTACAGGAAAATAAACGAATCATTAAAACATCTATACAAATACAAAACTCAGATGCACTTTTTAAGAAGTTTCAAAGAATGCTGTGAATGACACTCAGTCTCTTACCTTGATATATTTTCCTGCACTTCAAAGTAAGAGTGAGTCTTCTGTGGCATCTGTATCATGTAGGTGCTGAAAAGAACACTGAGGAGGCAGGACACAATGTTAATCTCTTTTAGTTTGCTAACTATTGTGTTTTTCAAAGAATCTGGTGCTACCTCAGCTAGAGGTCTATTGACTGTCTTAGGAAAAAGTATAGGACCCAGTCCATTTCCTGTTGAGGTCCTTGAAAATATTTGTGTTTCAACCAACAGTTTGTAAGTTTAAACTTAAAGCATGTAGTATCTTCAAATCCCGTATGCTGATAATTCTAGTTGATTCACTTAAACATAGAAACACTTGAGAATATTGTAAAGTACCTATAAGAAATACTAAAATATTGCAGCAAACGTTTAAATCAGTATTGATTCCTATATTCTTGGTGTTTTTTTCTTAGAAATGGAAGTATACTTTACAAGTTTCCAAATGATAATACATTTTTTAAATGTATTTTTCAATGAATCTTAGAGTGGTTTTACAAATTATCATTGTTCTCATTTGATAGATTTGATAGATGGGGAAACTGAAACACAGAACAGTTAAGTAATTTTCTCAAGGTTGTAGGATAATTCATGGCTAAACTAAGAATAGATTATTTCTTGGCATTGAGCATTTCATGCACTATTCCACTGCCTCTCTGTGTTAAAGAATGCTACAGTACCTTTATGATACACTTTAAAAAGAAACACAACTAGTGGTCTCATGTTTTCAAATCTCTTGAAAGACCCTTTTCTTCAGCTGAACATCTTCATTTTCTATCCTGACCTTTTATCAAAATTAAATTTTCATACCCACAAACCCCACAATAGAGAGGAAGACTGAATACCATCTTTGACTTGCCTGGAATTAGAGTCAAAACCAGAGGGCAGAATCTAGCTAAAAAATATTGAATTGAAATTCTTATAAATGTACTTCAATGCTTCAAATACTGTTTCCTGTATATTGGACCAGAACAGAAGGTTAGTAGGAGATGGATGTCCCTAGTTATAAATAATTGTGACAACAACTAACAGTACAGTGCACTTGAAAGAACAGTTAAGTCTTGCTGCAAAATGCATCTTAACTACAAAAATGACAGCCTACATGGTGCTGTGGATGGAGGGCAGCTTGTAGTTCTATTCAGAATAATAGTATTAGCTTGTGTCTGCTTGAAATATCCCAGGGTTTTGTAAATATCTCCTAGAAAGTAGTCTGATGTTTCTTATACTGGTATTATTTAGGGGTGTAAGAAGACATAGCTTATAAGGAATTTGAAGTCAGGTTATGGTACTTCTGGGGCAAGATGTATAATTGATATTTTTTTTAAATTACAATAGCTTTTACCTTGCAGACAGTGTTGATGGTACACTTTGTGGTCTGGCTGGCATCAGTGAAGACTGTGGTTAATCCAGTTTATTATTTTACAGAATTGACTGCAGAAAAGGGTACATTCTTCTTTCAGACTCCTCAAAGCTTTGCTGAGGTGTGCACACTTATGCAATCTGAATGAAAAGTTTCAATTTACAGAGAGCGTAACTTCACCCAAAGGTCGTTGCCAAAATACTGAATCCTGACCTATTCTAGAATGTCTAGGATCCTTACTTAGAGTTTAAAGAGAGGTTTTTTAATCACTGTTGTCATTAAACTCTGTTGCACACTGTGTACTTTCTGTTCTTGGACAACCTAAGAAATGTCTTTGCCTGCCCCTGAGTAGCTGGCGACAAATCTGTGCTGCATTTACGTTAGAGTCCTCCCTAAATGTTCTCACCATTCTCATGCCAGTGTTAGCCTTAAGGAAGACATTCTACAGCAAATGGAAAAACAAAGTCTCCCCTACCAGTGGAGGCTGTGTTATTAATTCTGGTGGCAAGTACAATTGTGTGCATATATTCCTAGGGTTACTTGTCACCTTTGGCCCTCCTTGCTGAATAGATCTACATGTTGAACAATGGAATGAATAGGAGGTGTCTTTTGAGATTTTAATTCTCTTTTAGATAGGTTAAGTTTCTGTTGTAACCATCTCTTTACCAAGGAGTCATGTTTATTTTCCAGGTTATTGGGGTGCATTAAGTATTGTCAGTATGATTCCCATACTGTGTTTCAACAGGAATTTCTGGGTTCCACATCTATGGAACTGGAGGTGCGCAAAGGGGACTCCAAAGCTTGTCAGTATCTGTCAGCTGCAGATGCTGTATCATCTCAGGCAGAGAGAGGGAAGGATATACCTTACACTTAAACTAGAGAAACATGAAGTAACTTGTATTACTGTCTCAAGATCTTGGAACCCCCTCACATGAATAAAGCTGAAGTGATAGCCAGTAAGATGCCTTCTTAGAACTTCATTACTGTGTTTGCTTTCTGAAGTCTATCCAGAAAAAACAGGTAAGAAGCTTAACTGATGATATTTTTTTTCCTGAAATAATTAGTCTATCAACTCAAGAAGAAAGAATCTTTAGAAAAGAGAGGATTTTGAGAAATGGGCCTGTGTTGAAAATTTCTGTAGACTTCTTAGCCTTTTACTCTTGCATTTACTAAGATTATCCACTGTTTATCTCATTGAAAGTAAACTTAAGTCCTAGTTCATGAACTAGTCTTTTAGTTGAGCTAGAAGAACCTCGTACTCTTACTGTTGAAGCACAGTAGATAACCAAAACTCAACCGTGTAGGCCTTTTTCTGCTGGGGGATTTTTAGCAGCAAATTGAGATTATTTGGATTATTTAATGTCCCCTCCCCTACAGCACCAACAACGTGTTAGAGCCAACATTTCTGTCTAGTAGCTGTACAGAAGTCATTGGACCACCAAAAAACAAAAGCATCATAATGACTAATTCCAATTCCTGTTTAGATGAGTACATCAAACCATATAATGCTGGATAAGACACCTTTATACTTTACAATATTCAACTAGTGCCTAACCCATGGCAATACTATCCACAGTAATTATATGCTACTGCCAGCTATCTTGAGGATCAGTTTAGGAAGAGAGCAGTTGCTTTGCCCAGGGAAATTTAGATTAGATGTAAAATTGGATTTTTCATAAGGCCTTGTTTTTACCTAGCTACGAATGTTTCCTTAGCACAAGTGAAAACTTTACACATTTTAGCTCAAACTGTACTCTACTAAGCCTCCCACATTTATACCCATCTTCTTGGCAGTCATCCCAAAATATGTTTGGGTTGAAGCATTACACATTACATTTGGTGAAGCTTTAGCATTCCCTGTTGCTCACATCAATCCTTATTTCTGTTTGCTCTTGTAATTTACAGTTAATGAAAATTCTAAGTTTACCTTTGTTTTTGTTGGCGTCTGTACAAGACAACCCTTTAGCCTTTTCAGCCTCTCGTCCAAGTAGAAAGCTGAATCCAAAAGGGAAGGTAAAACCTATCTAAGCAGTTTCATTTGAGACAGAAGCCCGGAGCATGCGTGTCAGCATTGTAACATTTCTGAACAAACAGCAAAAGACCCTTGCTCGAGGCTTGACCTGTGCCTGCTCTTGTGAGTAGGCTGGTAAGTAGCAGGTAGACACCAGATTAGCAGCCGATCATAACATCGGAACGCCGGATCTCAATGGCCATCTGGTTAATGGCCTTAACCAGTTCCTGCTTCCTTCCAATTCAGGCAAGATTCTGCCTGAAATTAACAGGAATTTGCCTGATTACCAACGTGGGAATGTGGCTAATAACAAACTCGTACTGATGACCTTAACACAGCGTAGGCAATATTGACAAAACAAACCATTCTGGAGTTAGTGTAGTCTTTTCTAACGAGCCTGTTAAAAATTGTCTCACAGATTTTCAGTTCAAGATATACAATTTATGTCTACCTACAGTACCACCTATGCACTGAGCTGTGTACATACAAGGTTGTAATGTTAAGCAATGAGCTGTAAACAGATGGTACGTGTATAATTTCTGTACATACACACAATTAGATAATGTGCAGAATTTGTATTATGCTTTTAAAGACATTTATTTGAAAGACAGTTTTGTGCATTAAAAATTCCTATGCAGCTATCAAATTATTGTAAAAGTAAGCTTTAAAATACACCCTTTTCATTTCTTTTTGGTGCTCATTACGCGTTCTGAATCATTGCACGTTCTGAAACATTACCTTTTACATTAACAAAATATTTTGCAGGTGAGAAATACTGACAAATTCAGAAAAATGTGTAACCCAGAATTATGATACAGCTGCATGTTTCTGGAAAAAGCAGGTCTTCATGAAGGCAAGCCTGACCAAGCCTTCCTGCATCTGCTTATAGTGCTGTGTACCAGCTGTTTTTCTCATGTCATCAAGGTGTTGCATTATCAGTAGGAACTCTGATCACATTTTGAAAGTTCATTTCCTGCTTTCTGGATCTTCTGTTGCCATTGCAGAGGCTGTGCAGTCTGACGTGCTGGAGGACAAGGCATGGGAGAAAAGCACTGTTTGCACCTGTTTAAAATCTCCAGTGCTTTGTGTGGTTCCTGGGCAACAGGCAGGAATTCTGAAAAGCTAGGCTGCACTTGCTCAATTGTTGCTGGCAGCTGTGACTTTGAGAGAGCACATAGCAGCTCGTTAGCAGGTTGCTTGTGTTATGTGACATGCACCAAGCATGTCAAACTCTGAGCTGAGCTCACCGCCTTTGCTGCCTACAGTGGAGGCTGGGTTGCCTGGGGTTGCAGACTTGGCCAAGGAAAGCATTATAGGGATGTAAGGTGAGTTCCTCGTTGGTAAAGGGGCAGGGAGGTGAGGCAGATAGATGTGAATCAGTGTTTTCTGATTAGAAAAGGGGAACAGTAGCATATAGGTTCTCAGCACCACTGGGTGCTATTTTCTTCTAGCAGTTATGTTCTTTCCGAGTGTATATGCAATGGTGCAACACAGAAATGCAAAGGCTAACATGGATTTGAGTGTGAAAGTGTGTGCAAGCATGCACACAGACATATGCATACATCATATATGCATTGCAGTGTGGAAATACAAGATGACTTCATGGGATAATTTTAAATTTTATCATGACCTTTGATTTCTGGATCTTGTTAGTTTGAGGCATCAGAATCAAACCAACCTTTGCCATCTTGATCTTGGCCTATTTAGGCAGCATCCAAGCAGCAGATGCAGTCATACTGCATGTCTGACTGGCAAATTCAGACCATTTCACCTTCATATCTGCTGAGTTTGTGCCTCTTGGCTCAGATCAAGCTTCTCTTTCATCTTGTAAAAAGGAGTTAGTATGTTATAAATCTAATTAAACCACAAAGCTACAGCATTGTCATGATCTGTTCAAATCTACATCATAATATGGGAACAGATCTGCCATTGTCTTGAAATCTTTTACACTCCATGCTGTTTTAACCAAGAAAGAGTGATCTATAGACCGATCTCTTTCTGCAGCTCCAGAAAATCTTGTTTAGACACACAATGACAATATTGACAATGGAAGTCATTAACCAAAGCTGAAGAAAAAGCAGAAGGAAATCTGCCTACTAAGCAAATTAGATAGAAAGAAAAGCACATCAAGGATCCATTTAATGCCTAGATAATAAATATATATTTATATGTATATATGAATGTATGGGTGTATGTGTGTTTATATGTATCTGTATAACATATATAACCATGTGCTCAGAAAATCCCTGGACAGTGGTTTGCTGGCAACTGAAAAGATTTAGTGCAGGGCAACAAGACTTCTCAGTTGCTCAGCCCACAGATTCAGTAAGAAACTGCCCTGGCTAGTGTCAGGGACATGCTGTTGAGCCTGTCTGTCTGGTCTGCAAGGGATGTGATGTGGACATGGTGAGTTTTCAGTTGAACCATGCTCCAAATACATGCTTCAGTGCTTATCTACTGTTGTTGACTTCTTTAGCTGAATATAGAAACGACTCGTTGTCAGGTACTGAGGGTAAATGTAAAAAAAATAAGAAAAAACAGAGTATGACATATTCATGTATATTCAGCATGAGTCCCATGATTTATTTTGTGATCAGAGCTTTTTGTTTCCTCATCTAGAAAATGGTGATAATTGGTGTTTATCTCATGTTGCTATACAAAAGCAGTTATGTTGTAAAATTTCTTTTCACGGTCGTTCCTGCGTTTTTCTGTTGTAATTTCATTTTCTGTCTCAAACTTGGGTTATACTCTCTCGCTGTAGAGGGTCTTCTGAATTCACTATCTGATCTAAGTTTGGCTATCAAATCATAGAAAGGAATAAACTGAGATACGTATTTAGGTCGGTGTGCTTTTTTTGCTGTCTTCTGTCATGCAGACTGGAAACTGGACCATAAAACTTGCAAACTGACATCACTTTAGTGTGGACTCACAGTTTTTATTCAAGGACAATATACAAGAGTGTTATTCTTTAGGAAAGTATTTGTGATCCATTTGGTTGGCCTTGGTTAGCACTGTTCTTGATACCATCTCATCACTGCAGTGACAGAATTGCAGGTTTCCTCCTCTGCAGGTAATTTGGCAAAGTCCTCTTAATATGGATCCACTGCTTTTAAAATTAAGGAAAAAAAATGAAATCTGTAGGACTTACTGTGTTAGTTTAGAACATGTTGTTAGCTGGTAATAACAACTCTGCACACACGAGTCAGGGGCTGGATGTTTATGAAACACATGATAATAGGTGTTGCATTTTCTTATGTACTGATTCATTTTACATAAACTGTACAGAACCAAAAACACCCACTCACAAATAAAGTGCAATAGAAAAATGGCATTCAGGTGTTAAGGATATGACTTAAACTCTCACAGCCAAGCACAATAAAATTGGGAGACTTATTCTGTTTATAAATCATACTATTGTCTCAGGTATTCCAGCTGATTTTGTGGTAAGGACAGACCCCACTAAGAGGATTATATGAGCCTACGTGTAGGTACAGTAAGATGAATACAGTAGAATGAAATTTTAGTGGAGATACATCTGACAGGATTTTCTAACTTGGGACCACCATGTTTTAATTAATTTTGTAAATTACTCCTATGTTTTTAACATCCCCAGGTGTTGACAGTCTGCAAAATAAAATGTCCCCTATCTCAGAATGGCATACTTGGTTTGTCGCTATAGATTATATCTGCATTCATATGCCATGACACATCTTCCACTGTTTCCCCACGAAGGGAGTTATAAAAGGAAGATGTGCTTCTGTGGGAGCCTTGTTATGCAAGAACAGTGTGGATTGGTCAGGAAATACGAGTCATTCTCCTTTTCCATAGGATCCCTGGTCAGAATTTGGGGCTAGCAGATACACCTTTAGCAAGTCAATGTCTGTTGTGACAGTAGGCAGTTCCGAAGCGGCTGCATTATCAGCTGAAGAACCTGAGGAGTTATAGTGACTTTAACTTGGGCCACTTCCGAACACCATTTTAGATTGAGGAGAGGAAAGAAAAAAAGTCTATTTCTATTGTCTTGAGCAGGAACAGAACCTCTCCTTTCACCCTTTAGTTTCACATCTTGGTTTTTTGGGGTTTATTTTGGTGGGGGGAGGGGAAGAAAGCTTGTTTTCAACACTGCATCTTCCACATGTCTACATAGTGATATGTAAAGATGCTTCAGAGGATAGTGTTCCTTTTACTCTATAGTTCCCCCATTGTAGCAGGTAGTGAGTGACACCTGTTGCCATATTTGTGAACCTTAAGTTTGCTCAAAGCCTAGTAAAAGTCCACCTTAGCACTTGGATACAATGCTTTGACTTTTACCTTTTGGCTTGGTTTGTTATAATACATGTCAAATGGAAGAAGAGGAAAAGCAAGAGAGGCCAAAGTAAGATGTAAATAAAATAATTCAATAAAGCTGCATCGGTAGATGACAAAAAACAAGAAAATTAACTGGAAGCTGAACTTTCCTTCTGAACGGCAGAGTCCTCTCTTCCTGGGTTTCTCAAGCAGCCACCCTGTTTCATCATTGAGCTTCCTTGTTTCAGAGGACATGCAGCACTAGATAGCATTGTTGCTCCACTCTTCTTTGTGTATAATTTCCAGCTTGGCTGTTCTTCCTAGTCACTGGTGTGTCATGTGTTCAAATAGTCCATCAAACATGCCTAACAGCAGTAATAGCGCTTTAGAAGAGAGAATAGTCAGCATCTGAGCAGTGAAATTTCTGTTACAGGAATCTAATCTTTCTATTACAATGATAATATCAGAGCTAAATTTACTAGTTTTGCTGTGTTATTGTTCCTCTGCACCCTTTTGTTCTGTTACTGATCTGCAGTGAAACTTCATAGCAAAAAGGTATGCTAAGAAACTAGACCCTCAGAAAACAGATTTGCATGCAGTAATCTTCTTCCTCAATAATTGGAGATTACCTTGCCCAGTCTGCTTGTGGCTTTAGCTTGCCTTATTTTTATCCAAGCTCAACTAAATTGACAATTATTTGGAGACAGTGAGGCTAATTGTCCTAATTAATACAAGTGGACCCAGGTGGGGATAGAGCTTGAGACCAGTCAGGTGGTACGGGCAAAAAGCCCTCCTCTGTTTGAGAACTAGTACTGTAATGGAGAAGCTGTTGGTACCTGAGATTGCAATGCTTTCCTAGTAAGTTTTTTGTTTTCTTTTTAATTTCTGCTTGGATTGTCATGTAATATGTTGAATGTGTGGATTTTCATATATGAAGGGTGGTGTCTGAGAGAGAAGCCTTATCTTAAGAAAAAGCTTCCTTTCAAATAAAAAGAATTCACTGGTTACTCCAGGCCTGTAGCTTTTGTTGATCCTGAAAGAGTAGAGTGTTTCATCCTGTGTCAGAATGTACTAGACTAACCTAGAAGCTGGAGATATATTGATTAGCCACCAAGTGAAGGAGCACAAGGGAGAGTGTAGGATTGTATTGTGTTTCTGCTGTGTTATAGTTCTGAAATGAAAGCTATGATAATACTAACAAGGTGCACGAAGGGAAGTCTTGTTTTAACAGGTGTTGTTCATGGAAATGGTTAAAGCAAACTTGGAAACAGTGCAGAAGAAGGTGTAGTTTTTGTGTAGGAGATGGCAGAATATTATGCTTGTCTAACAAGCATCTATCATTTCATTGCTATTTACTCAGCTCCTTGATCATCCTTCTTCATTTCTGAGCTACCTTTATGTCGGTAGCTGTCACTGAAGACTTCCACTTGCTCCCTTGCATCTGACAAAGATTCTAAACAGGGCAGATTCTGGTTGTTGACTTTGAGAGTAGATTTTAGCCCAATTTACATAGATAAGATTTGGCGTGCTGTCCTATCCCAAGTGTCTGTTCAGTGAAAAACATGCCGCTCTCTGTGCCTCCTCTCATTTTGTTTGCCAGCAACCTGGCAAGCAAAACTCTTTTCAAGTCCTGACCTGGCTGATGGCTATTTGATGGCATAGAAAAAGAGGAAATAAATAGCAGTTGCAGTAGTCCAAAACACGTTAGTTTGTTAAGGATTTAGATTAACTCCCTGCAGTTCCCTATCACCTTTGAGAATCCCAGTGAACTGTACTTCTAATCGCGACACCTTTTCTATACTTATGGGCTAAAGGCTTTTCCTTTAGGGAAAATGACTTTCCCACGCCTGGCAATAGCACAGTTAAAAAGTTTGGGAATAGGTCAGCCAGTGCATGGTAGGGTCCTGTAGCCATAAGACATCTTTCCCTTCATACATATCTGGCTGCAGTATTATTGTGTGTAACGCATGCTGATTCTAGAAGCGGTATGAATTGTATACATCTTGCACATCAGTTTCAGTGTCTTAAAAAATGAAGAGTTTTTTCCTTTTTCCCCTTCCTTTGAAGTTTTAAAGCAGAACTTGCTGGTGACCCACTTTTGCTAACAGTTCTCTTAACTAACCCCTGTACTCGCTTATACATTTTTTTTCTCTTCCACCCACTGTCTGTCTAGCCTGGTTTAAAATTTTTATATATGTACTTTTAAAAAATTGATTAGTTGGAGAGCTGCCCGTTCTTCTGTGCTGTATAATAAGGATTTAAAAACTGCACACTGAATTCTGTATAGTGTAATTAAAACTGACCCAGATTTGGACCTGAGAACACCAGGACTTAGCCAAACTTGCCATGAGCTGAGTTCTGATGGCAGATGGAAGCTAATGAGGACACACTACACTCCAGAATTTCCCAGCTGCTTGGCCCCTTTTTGTACAAACAAGGTTTGGAGTGAAGTCCCAATCCCAAGAGCACGTTCAATCAAATGTACTGCACCCAGTGTTTTGGGAAACAAGGCAGTGCTGTAGAACTGCTTCAAGAAAATTTTGAGGCATTATTTCCAATGGGCTTTTACTGTGTATCCCAGTGTCATGCATATGTTGTCTTCCATCTTATCCTAGGCTGAGTGTGATCATATGCTTCAGACCCTATCTGAATATCCTCCTCCCATTTCAGTTGGGAGAGCTTCCACTTTAATTTAACGGAGCATTAAGATCCCAAAGTACTGGGTCTCTGTTCGACCTGTGGTTCCCTTTAGTGGATTCAATGTCCTGGGACTATTCAGGCAGATGTAATTGAATCAGTTTGAAGCAGCTGTAGCTGGCATGTGGTCTCTCAGATTGCTAGCACCTGCTTGGTTGGTTTTTTTTGTTGTTTGTAACTCGCTAGAGTGAAAATAGTGCCAAAACCAGCATTGGTCTTGGAGCTGATAAAGCACTCCAGCTCTTATATCCTTTTCCCCTTTTAGCCTAGCCACCTCATTACTGGTGCCTGTAATGATGTTGTTGGTAGTGAGCAGAAACAGGTTTATGCTTCCCCTCCAACTGCCTGCCCCCACTTCAAGCCAGTGCACTGCCAATACTGATTCTCTTCTTCATAAGCAGTAAGACTTAATAGTGCTCAGGTGTGCAGAGCATCTGTGCCCTCCTTAGAAAATTGGGCAGCCCATGGTTTGGTGTATCTGATACAGGCAGCACCAAATTTATCCACTGCTCTAACAGTCCAACTGCTGGCATGGCAAGTTCATGTCTAACAAATGACCACGGAGTCCTGGGATGTTCTGTTTAATACTTCTGCTCCCTTCCTCTGGTGTAGTGTACATAGATTTTGGTTACTGTGTTCCTACTACAGTCAAAACTTTATTATGGTAAGATTTCAGAATGGACTGTGAGTCGCTTGGTTGCCTCTGTATCATGTGATTTATTGTAATCAAAGTTCAAATTAAATACGGTAGTGCACTGGGCCAAACACAGTAACAAGGCTCAGTGGTGTGGTTTTCAATGTAATATTACAAGATGGTATATTGCAACATTAATTTTTTTAATATATCATCCTTCCACTGACTGTGCGTTACTTTGTGAATAAAGTTTATGTGCCTCCATTTTATTTTGTCCCTCCCTGCTCCAGAGACAAAGGATGCATCTGGATTGTTAATTCCAGCCATCTTCGTCTTTAATGTTAGTCCCACACCACACTTCTTGCTCTTTTCTTTGGCTTGCCTGAGTTTTTATTTTATGGACCACAGTTTTTGACTTTGTCCTGAAAGATGCACTCCACTGTGGAGTCCTGATAGTGAGGATGAGTGTATTTACTGACGTGAGAGTAATTATGATTAATTTTTTCCTTTGGCTTTAAATATTTGGGTTGGCTTCTCTCTCTCTTTATCTTTTTTTCTCTTTCCGTTCATTTGTTGGGTATTACCACATATTTCTAGGGTCGAGAGGCTCTTGTCCTCAGCTGATGTACGGGGACTTAATTGCCTCCAGCAAGAGCTTTAAAAAGTGCCGCTGTAGGCAATTAAAAGTCAGTTCCACAAAGTGTTCCAGGTGATTCTGAGGCTGTTTTTCTTTCTCTTCTTTAAACCTGTATCTTGCATTTATATCACATATAAAAAGATTTGTCTGTAGATATTTGGGATGTAGGAAAAGTCTCCCTTTCCATTGAATATTCCATTGCTTCTCCAGCTCTCGGGCTAATTCGTAGCTCTCTGCGTTTTGTTGAGCTCAGGCATTTGAAGGGTGTTACTGAAGGCAACTTCTCTAGGGTTCAAAATACACTTTCGATTCAGTGGAAGGGACATGTCAGTTGAAACTTACAGAATTAATTGGTTTTGCATTTTTTTATCTGTACAAAAGAGATGCTTCCCTTTTTTTTTTGTTTTTACAGTACAGAATACTAGTGGTTTTACCTTTGAGTTGCTTTAAATATACTTAGATACAGGTACTACAGGGTAGTTTATCAGGGTATCTGTGAAAGTGATGCAGTTAAACATTTTAATAGTTGTTTAATGGAACTACAAAAGAAAAAAAAAAGTGAAATTCCAATCAAGACAGAAATGTTTTTGCTAATCCAGTGAGGTGATGTCACTGCTTGATTTTTCTCTTGTCCTGTTGTGATTTGTAGTGTTTTGTTTGTTTGTGGGCTTATTTTGTTTTCTTTCCACCCAGGCTCCTGCTTTCCTGCTCCTTTTTGGTTAGTCTCAAAATGTCTACCAATAAAAACATCCATTTGAAATGATAGCTTTTGCAACTCTTTGTAGTCTGGAAGTGCTGCAGCTACAGATATCATATACTGAACAAAATGTCAGCAACTAATTGTAAGAGGGGAGGTTACTAGGGCTTAAATTAAAATTGGCCAAGGTTCGTGGCTCTCAATTTTTAGGGATATGATTTTAAAGCATTTTCACTATAAGCAGCAACACTTGAATCTGTGATTTAAATAATGGAGAGTAAATATGGAATATTTTCTCTTTTTCACATGTTTTGAGTACCAAGCATCCTTGAGATCAGTAGGATTATGGAAGGGAAACTGTTCTCGAAACCACAATGAATATAGCACCCATGGATATCTAAACAGATAGCAATAGCAAATCAGAAAGTGTTGTTTGTATGCAAAAATAGTTGAGTGTGTGTGTGGGGGGAGAAACAAGCAAAGAGTAAGTGTGCAGGTGTCTATATTAGGATTTCTTGGTGCCATTTGTAGCCAGCCAGAACAAGAAAGCATCTGCCATTCTTATGGTTGTTTTGAAAATAAATATAGTTTTAGGTCAGCATCAACTTCTAGCTGACATATTTTGTTTCCAAAATGCTTTTTTTCATGTGCTAAAGTTTACTTTAGAAATGTAGGTATTAAATAATTGTGAATTCTACACTAAATACAAGAGGTAGTAGAAAACCACGAGGATTTATGTTCTTAAGAAGTCTATCTGGCATAAGTGGAAAGAAAAATATATAGCTGTTCTCTTCAGTTTGCTAACATCCTGACTCTGAGTTGTGAATTAAGTTGTGTTTATAGTGCCGAACCATCCTTTTTATGCGTTCAATTTGAAGGTATTAGTTTAGAGACTCTGAACATCTCTTACTTGTATACAGTTAACTGATCAATTTTATGTGAAGTATGGTAGCTTTTTGTGCACATGGAGTAGAGCACTTTCCAAACTAAGATGTATTAGTGACTAGCACAGGAGGGTGACAGAAAGGACAACAAAGGAAGTTAATAAATTGATAATGAAGTGGGATTATAGAGGATTGAGCATGGATATTAGAACCATCTCAAACATACTTTTTAATCACTGCCACTCTGCTCTGATTCTGTCTAGTGGCTTTATAGTGGCACCACCCTGTAATGTATTGTTGAGTATTTGGAAAAAGACCACTTGACTTGTTACTTATTGGCAAGCATGTCCGCATCCTTGACAGGGGTTGAGAGGTTAAATGAATGATAGACAAGATTCTTATGTTTGCCATGCAGTTGGTCTCTATAGAAGAGCCTTTAAAAAAGTTGATAAAAATATTTGGAAAACTTGCCGTACTGTGTCTGATCTGTGAACAAAGCTTTTATTGTCTGGACTTTGGATTCCAGCACTGAATCATAGACATACAAAATGAAGAAGCTGGTGAACAATTTAACACTAAAGTGAATATAAAAAGATACTGTAATGTACTTATAACTAACAAATAAAACTATGTAAGGGAATCAAACTAATGCAAAGTACAGAGGAGGAGGTGCTGAGAAAGGCGTAATCAATTCTAAATCTTGGAGTGTTTTCAAGAAGAAATCTCAGCCCAGTTCTTTCTGTTACATCAACCAGGCAATTTCTTGAAAGAAACATAAGTTCTTATGTGGTACACATAACTCTTGTCCACTCCCCAAAGGTTTGGTTTGTCCCTTTTCCCAAAATTCCATGCTTGACAACTGGACAGAAGGCTACACTGAATTAAATTTTATTGTTCTGGTGTTCTCCATCCATTTACAGTGCACATAATCAGGAATTCAGTTATGTCCCAAGAAACCCGTTTAACCTAATGAGAGCAAATGGCAATGGGTGTTCCTTACCCGGGACAGCAGTGCCAACATTTCTGCTTAATTGGGACATATTTGGCTGGTTCTGGTGCTTCATGCGGTTTTTTAACAGGTGTTTAATAGGTGTGGGATTCTGAACTCTGCCCTTTTGATACAGCAGTTGCCAAATAAAGATTAACAGAAATAAAAAGGTCTAATGCTGAATAATAATTTTTGTCTTTGTATATTTATTCAGCATAATTTTTAGTTCAAGTCGCAGGCGGGTGGGAAGGTGTTTCTTCTCATAATTGAGAAAGTCCATTAAATAGAACAACAGGATGTCTAACAGGGTGTCCTAATTAAAATTACCCTGTAATTTGAACAAAACATTCATTTGTATGTAGGTAAGGTTGACCTAAACCCCATCTAAATCAGGAAGAATTATTATACTATTTTTTTTTCTGCTGAAAATGAAACTTAGCATTTCTGCCAGCAAACAGCATGGTTCTGTTATTATACAGGATTCAAGAGTAAGGATTTTCTCTTCAGTGTTGAAAAAATAATGTTTTGAGAAAATTTAAAATAGATTTCTCTCCTACCTCTGCCCTTCAATAGTATTCATTCACGGTTGCATTTCTGTGGTATTTTGAAAGCAGGGACAGTTTTGTTCTGTGCATACTGTAAGCCCATCTGAAGCCTTTGGTCGTGGCTACTGTACTGGTGAACTAATAAGCAACAGAGATAGCAGCTGCTTAGCAGGACTGATTGGCTCGGGCTTGACTTTGCTATCTGTAACTACCCAGTTTCTGACTGGCTTGGAGTGCAAGCCGGGTAATTTTGTTATCTTGGGGAGTGTGGACCTGCATGCATAATCTAGGCTGTGTATACAACTGCAGAGATTTCACGTTCGGATGTAAAAATGACCCACTCATGCTTTAGCTGTCAGGGTTTAAAATGCTGCTGAAGCAAATTGTATTAAAGATAACTTATGAAATCAAAGTGAATGTTGGAAAGAATTTACTAACTTCAGAAATATTGTTTGTATTTAAAAGGGAATTCTCAGCATCTTTAACTTGACACAACTGCCCAAACTGCAGCTTTTGGATGTTGCTTCCATGACACAAGGTGGTGGAAGTTTATTTATTTATGCTCACTTTCTGGGCAGGTTGGGAAGGGGGAGGATTTTCAAAAGTGCTTGAAGCTGGTCTCAGTGTGCTGCTGATGCATTCAACTTGGAATTCTTTACCACGATTTGAGTGGAGAGAGAATCACACCCTTGTTCCTTTGGATAATCCCACCGCTATGTACAAAAAGTGGAACTTGATAAATGCCAGAATTTAATTAGGTGCAATAGGAGTTCCTTTCCACTGAATTATTCTTCTGCTTAAACCAACTTTTACATTTTCATCTCTCAGCTTCAATGGAGTATGTAACAACAAAAGAAAGGAAAGGGAAAAATCTGATGAACAATTTGCTTAACCTACTTTAAGCTCCAAGAAGAATTGTTAAAGAGAAGATGAAATTTGAGGCTGGTGTTGTGGTAATACACTTTTAAGGTGATCAAGAGCACTTGAATAGAAAGTATTCCAATATTGACATAATTTAAAATTCTTAGATTCCTGTCATTATTTTAAAGACAGTCAGAATTAATGTGGGCATCTGTTGTATTGTAGAAAGAGTAAAATTAATTCAAGCAAATAGATATTTGCCAGAATATTTTACATGTTTGTATGTATGTATGTTATCATGTGGATACTTAGGTATGCATGTTTTGCAATGAACAGTTATTTTATAAAGACATGTATTCAGTGAGAAGCCACAGCAAGAATAATCTAATGCACAAGTGGGTTGTACTGGTAACTGCTGTGTCTTAAAGGCATTTGAAGGAAAATGGGAGTCTCCTTTTGGGGAAACCAGCCAAGCTTATTGTATATGGGTCACATAACTTGAACATGTCAAAGTTTGTGTAACAACCTGTGCAACTGCCCATGATTGATAGAATAACTGCAGCCATCTTGAGAGTGTGTAGAAGACTGGAATGAAAACAAGTAGTGTGGATGCCATTGCTTCAGACTCACATATGCTGGTATGTGAAAGCACTGTTTGTTATTGTTTTCAGAAAAAGGCACCAATTTTTATGCCTGGTCTGGTGTCCTGCCCTTGAGGCCTGGATGTAAGGTGGTAATACAAATAACTGCAGTACTGAAAAGGCAGGTATTGGTTGTTGAGATGATGCAAATGGATGAAGATCAGGCATCTGCACTGATTCTTTTTGTTTTCTCAGTTACAGTAATTTCTGAAGATGGTAAATCCCCTGTGGGTGCTAACTGGCTAGTGAAGCTCTTACTTAGAAACTCCTTCTCCTGAAGATACTGTTGATAGTGGTGTCGGATGATTCCTTTATACCAAAGGATCTCTCTTGTAGAGTTTAAAATGTTCCAATTTTTCTTACTGCTGGAGCACAGAAGCTAAAGGAAGAGACTTGAACTGCAGTGTCTTCTGTATTCAGCTGAAATCCAGATACACATCCCACAACCTCCTGTGCAACTGTTTGGGCAGAGTGACTTTAGAAATACTGATGGTGGGAAAGATTACTTTCTAGTCAGGATGGAATTGATGCTGGTGCTCTGGAAAGCAGCAAAAGACATGCACAGTATGGTAACTCTAGAGATGTAAAAGAAATTTCCTGCTCTTTATTTCCAGATGTATTTTCTGAAGTCCTTGAAAGATTGTTCGTGAACTTCCTGATGCTCTGGTAACAGTGGTTCTTAATCACATGCTTTATCATTTGCCTTTGGCAAGAAAGCTCAATTCTTTCCTTTTGAATGTGGGACCTTGCCTTATTGCCTCAGGGAAGTGTTACTGTAGTGCATGTCACTTGAGGCTAATTCAACCTGCCACTCGGAAAATGCCCCTGGTGCAGATTGTAGCACTGCACCATTATCTCAAGCTATTTTTCATCAGAAGCAGACTGCATCTGTTCTGTATGATCTGCATAGCCCGCCAGTTTATTTTAGGTTAGCATGTGGGGTGGGGGCTGTTTTTACCTATAAAGCTGTGATTGGTTTGGCTTCCAGCTGTGTGATAAGAACCTTTCTTCTGTGTCGTATTAAAGCAGCCCTAGATATAACAAGATGTAGGCCCATAGCAGCTTAAACTGTTCTGTTGCTGTTCCTCCACTTGAACAGTTCTGCTGCCTCCTTAGCTATAACCTCCAAGTTTCCTGCCTGGATGCTGAGCTGGGGCTTGATGTGGTTGAAAACACATGGGAAAGAAACTTGCATTCAGCTGAAAGCTCCCTGAACCAGACATTTACCCAGTCCTGGATCAAGGACTCAGGGACATGTGGCAAGGAGAAAAAGGAGGTGAGGGAGGGGTGGAATTTTGGCATCTCCAATTAAAATCAGCTTACAACTTAGTGTACTTGTGCTCGTAAGGTTCTGGAAAGATTAACCTAGTGGTTTCAGCAAGATATATCTGTGAGCATAGGATATGGTAATCAGAGGAACTATGGCTTTGGAATTTCCTTCCTCCACAATATTTTAAGACATGCATTTTGGTACGCATCAAAAACGGTGAAGATCACACACCTCAACCTTTCCACCCTTGAAAAGGGAAAAGGGAAAATAATATGAAGGTTTGATTAATTTCTTTTATGAGGTTGGTTGCTATATGTCATTAGAAGCAGATCAGGCAGGGGGAAAAAAGAAAAAACACTTTTGTAAGCAGTAGGGAAATTTCCCCTTTGAAAAAGAGCTAAAACTTCATTAACATTTCAGCCAGCTTTAAATTAAAATTTTCATCTGAAAATAATCAATAACACGTTTTGAGTGCTGGTGAGTCACATCAGGGCAGTATCAGCCCAAGTTTCTTGTGTGTACAGCTTGTGCGGTGGATCCTGTATCGTCAGTCACAGTGTTACTGTGCCACTCCTGCTGGTGTGAGTGTGCCCGTTGAATTAACACTTGGCCTTCTGCTGATCATGTAAAGCCAGTGTGCTGCATACCACGGGGCTGGCTGGGGCAAACTGAGCAGAGCAGATGACTGCTGGGTCCTGAATTCTGCACCTGCTTTGTATGCACCCTAACTGAGCCTAATGCTTTTTACCATGAGCAGCCCAATTCTGTTCCATTGCAATAGGTCTGCTTACACCAAAAAAGCTTTTGTTTGATATGTTTCTGTAGGACAGGCTCTCAGAACATGCTGCCAGAGTGACTGGGTTTTCTTAACCCATCCTTATGCCACTGAATGTTGATACTTCACTTTCTCTGCCCCACTGCACACAGGTTTGATGTTGGGAAGGGGAGAGTTCCGAAGTGAAGCCAGTGGCTCTGCTGTGCAGGCAGTGACAAATGGCAGACTAGTCTGTATCCTTGGGGTTTGCACATTTGAGGGGACGTGGGGATCTGCGGCATGCAGCCTTTTTTTCCTGCACGATTTTTATGTCAAGTCTACATGGATTAGATTTGTAGATGTCCTGAGCAATTGGTGCTTCAACTCTAAAGCCTTTGGAGAAAAAGCCTTTGCTGATTGTATCGTGCTCTTGGTAGGGCCTGTATTGGAGTTCCTGGCAACTGTTACTAAAGGTTTTTGCTTCATGCAAGATCTTAAAGATAATTTTATCCTCTTTTTTTTTTTGTTTTTCCCTTCTCCTCAGGGAACTAGAGGGCTTGACGCATCCTTTACATCCTGCATTTACTCTGACCACAGTCCCTCCCTGTTCTCACAAGTGGAGCTCAGCCCTGCTTCCCTTCCTGTTGATTCCCAGTCAGCTACATGGTAAGTTTTCATTATCTCTAGACTCGTTGCCACAAGGTAAAATTCTGGCAGACTCTCTCTGAAATCCATTAGCACTGGGCATTGAGGGCAGAGTACTTCATGCCCATCAGAGATCGTTTGGTTGTATTCCAGGCTGACTGCAAGGATAGGAAGATAGCATTGAATTAGCATAGGAGCTGAACTTCAGCATAGATTGTTATAGGAATAAAATATGAAGTAAAATATGTGACAGAATTAAATCCATCAGTTCTAATAAAGGAAACAGAAGAAAGCAAAGAAATATTGGACCCTTAAATCCCATTAACCAGGCCAGAGAGAGAATGCGTTAAAAGGAAGCTGCACTGTATCTTTTTTCATTGTTTGATGAAATAATCTTTTTCACCCTTTAAGTAGTGTGTTTAAAACTCCTAGTATTTCTGAAACAAAGAGAATATACAGCCACCGAGCTAGCTGGTTTTTATACCTTCCTTTTCTGAGTATTGTCCTTCAGTGCAATACAGAGCCATTTCTTTGTTCTCACAAGCTAGCAGTTAAATTGTATGTAAATGTATGCAAATTAGATGCTGTCTAATAAAGAGAGTCATTAGATGGAAGAAATATTTAGTTTAGGGGAAAAAAAGAGAAGAAAGCAGGTGTATTTTGCAATAGAAAAATGTAAGATTGCAAAAGCCCCTCAAACTTTGGATGAAGGCTTTTTATAAAGCCATTGAGATATTTTCTAAAAGACTTGCCCTACTCTTGGTCCTATTTTCTGCATGTTTTTTTATGTCTGTACACTTCTGTGTTCTTTTCTTAAAAGTCACACTGGCGGTGTTACACATACAGATATATAAGTATTGTATTCATAAGTTTTTTATTTCTTTAAATCATGTAGCTATGAATACATGCACCTTGCACTAGGGTATGTTTTTCGCTTTCTGAGTGGATAGAGGTGGAATCCATGTGATAAATTTTTATTTTCATGAATTGATTTATTCATCATATGCTCAGACTGGATACCTTTTTCTCACTAAATCATCTTTCTCCATTTTATCAAAGCTTTTTTTTTTTTCCCCCCCCATTTTATTTATCCACCAAATCTCAGTACCAGATATTTTTCCATTCTTTCACTTCCATTTTCTGCCAAGTTATGCCTTTTGAGGTATGGACCTGATTTAAGTCTGAAGCAGCAGTGACCTTTCTAAACATGAAGTTACAGCTTTACTGTCAGGTGTCACAGCACTAAGGTGCTAGGAATGTGAGGCTTTGTGTCATCCAAAGCTGGAGATTCCACACCTCCAGTGGATGGAGCACTCATATCCATCTAGACTCTGAAAGACTTAACATAGATAAACCTTACTTTCTTGCCACTTCCAAGGAGAAAAAAATTTTAGACTTTTATCTCTCTGCCTTAGAATTTCTAGTCCTGCGCTTTCAGCGTGTCTGTTTGGGTGGACTATTTACAAAGATGACATGGCTCAGTTATTTTGAAGTCATTGATGTATTTTGTTTCTGATGGTCATTTAACATGGTTCAGGCAGATAAGACAGCAGCTGTGGGTCGACTTGCCTATTTTTTCTGTTGCAGTTTTGCAAGTCTGGAAGTCTAAAGACATATATGTATATGTGTATAAAATATATGTATATAAAAATAATGTTGTTTAAATATTTACATATAAAGCCAAGGGATTGGCTTCCTTCCCAGAATTACTGGAACTACCTTCACCAGGAACATTTGGACTTGAAAAATCTCTACAGCAACACTTTTCTTCTGAAACTAAACTACTTGTAAAATGAGTGGCTAGTTCTGCACCCTTTGTTGTTCATGTGGGTTCTTTAGCTTGGGGTGATGGAGAGACCTCTGTGCATGGGTAATTCATTTCCAGCTAATTATGGTACAGTTATCTTTTATTGCCCTTTTTCTCCTCAGTTTCTCATTGCCTCATTTTATGAGAGAGAATTCACAAGGGAAACTAGCACAGTGGGAGTGTTTTTGCTACGGTTCTTGGACAGGTCCGTGCAGTGTGTTGCATCTGGGCTGCGTGCAGTCTAGACTGCAATTCCTTTCTGGTCAGCTAAAGGGCAGTCAGACTTATCACTCAGAACAAGCTGACCCCCCCAGCTGCCCAGTGTCCCGACAACTGACTGAGCATTCAGGAAAGAAGCCGTAACATGTGTCTGCTACCCAGTGGGAAATGTAGGCAGGATCATTGAAGGAGGTAGTGGAGGGTTGACAGTGAATATTTCAGGTACTTTTGAAGGTATAATAGAATATGTAAGGTGAAGATTGGGGGGAATGCAAGGAAAATCTGAGCTATAATATAAGGATTCTAGAGAGAGATGAGGTTGAAGTGAGGGGAAAGATAGGGTATAGTGATGACTAGGAGGGATTAGGCCACATTAGCGAACAGAAAATGTTAGTGCTTTGCTGACTCACTTGGGGCAAAACTGTTCTAGGCTTTCTGGCATTGAATGTCTAGGAGAACTCAGTTACTTGTGATGCAGGCATTTAACATGGATGTTTACACATAGTTTTCAATCTAACTAGTTGTAGCTATGCACATTCTTCAGGTTTTGGGGAGATGGTTGTTAATCCTGAAACACTAATTCGGAGATTTACAGTGGAAATGGGACAGGCTAGCAAATAAAGTACCTTCTGTCCCTCACAATCATTGCAAAAAATACATCCAGGCAAGTGATGTTCAAATGGGGGAAGAATGAAGCAGGCTTAGGAGCAAGGATCTGATTAATTCCATACTCCTTTCCATGCTTCTTGTGGTCTAGAGTAATTGTTCAGGGCAGAAGAGAATTAAGTGCCTACATGCTTTTGAGGATATGCATCTAACTACCCTACTCATCTCGACAATAATAGTTGTTATACTACAGCTTTCCTACCCTTGAAGTACATTGCAAGCATATATATGCATTCAAAGATGCGAGACCTCTGTATCCTGTGATAATGAATCCAAAAGCAATACTGTAGACAGAGGTGGGAATCAGACCACTGGTCCATCTTATCAGGCCTCGATCCTGTCAAATGTCTTCTGTTGCAGCAGTGGGAGGCACTAATAAGTTGTCATAGTGGAACAAATAATTTTTTCACTATTGATCTGGATAGTAAATTAGAACTTGTATTTCTCAGGGGCTTGTGCATCTTTAAAGAAATAGTTTTAAGAAATAAAATATGCCACACTAAACTAATCCTAGAGCTAACGAACAGGCATTGGGACTAGCAGCTTTTGCTATTACCTACTGCTTATTATTGTTATTATTATTATTTCTTTTTAATTATGCAAAGTGCTAATCAGTTTGATTATGCACAGTGCTAATCAGGTTAATTATGCAAAGTGCTAATCAGTTATTCTCTAAGCACAAGAGGAGAGCAGAGGTGCTGGCAGTGAATGGTGGTTCTAGATGGGGGTAGTCACGGCAGTCATTCCTTATTAAAAGAGGAGTAGGTGAGATGATAGGGGTTTTTGCTTCCATTAAAAAGTAAATAATAAAAAAAAAAGCAAGCCGTGAGAGGGATAGCTCTGGTGGGGTAATTCTTCTTTCACAGCAAGGCAGACTTTTTTCCAAGTCAGCTCATGCTGTTGGATAATTTCTGTAGGAGTTTGAGTGCACTGATTTGGGAAAATGTATTGCAGAGTAGTCTTTTAATGGGTAGGGTACAAGGTGCACCCACTTAATAGGTTGAGGTGCGTAGCTAGAAAAATCACAAATTAAGGGAGTTTGGTCAATGTAGCAGTCACCTTTTAAGCACTGGTAAGTAGGATACTGATAATGTAACCTGGATGATGGTTGTTCATATGTTTTTATGGTTGAGGGTACTGTATGAGCATACAAAATATATTTCTTTCAGTGTAATGCCTTTGAAAGCTGTAGGAATGTAGGGTGCTTTATCAGTGGAACATACATTAGGCGCGTTTCTTCTTCCTCTTTAGCGCTAAATTATAAACGAGAATTTTGTCTTCCTGTGAAACAAGATCTGTTTTCAGTAAGCTATGTTCTCCTGGCAATTACTGAAGATTCACTCTGTCTCTCTTACTATGCTCCCTGTCTAATATCTAACCAGTATTCCTTATTTGATTATGTTTCAGTATTGGTGTGGGATACATAAGCATCACTTTTTTTCAGTTAGTAATGGAGATGACATTCCCAGAGCAGAAAGCTACTTCCTCATAAAAGTGTTGGGTAAAGCCTCTTAAGAGATTTTTAAAGTCATTAAAACAAAAGACTATTTCTGTGTAAGACCATCAGTACTAGAAGGTTGCTGCACCAACACTGCAAGAGAAATTTTCTTTGAAAAATTAATCATTGAGGGTACTTATGTATGGGGATTCATGACAAATTTTCAAGTGTATTTAAGGTAGAAAGTAAAGCGAAGCATCAGTAATACATGGCTTAAACCAGAGCCTGAAAATGAATAGTATTGCCTTCTTGGCTTTGTGACTACTCCACAAGACACTGATCCTTGAAACAAGTTTACTACCAGGTATGTGGTCACAAATACTCACCTATTCTTATACATTCATTTTGGTGTTAGAACTCTAGACGAACCAATGGTCTGGTGTCAAGTCTAGAGCCTTAGATGTGGAGGAGAGGAGTATGTGGTGCAAATAACCTTAAGTGAGAGGGGGATACACCAGACATCAGGGTCCTGAGATCTGAATGCTTTCCTGTCTGAGAAGAATCCTCTGACGTGGATGTGCAGCTTCTAATAAGCTGATGATGGATAAGCTCATGGCTATCTCTAAGTGCTACTCCAGAAGAACTTGGTCTGTTTGCGTCAGACCTGATTTTGACTTGAAGTAGTCCATTCCACAGCCAGACTATTTACATAGGTTCACTGGCGTTTTTTTCATTTATTGTCAGTGGTTCCAGCGCCTGTTTTTTTCTTTCAGTGCACTCCACTCCTCCCTCATCAGCATTTTGATGAGGCACAATAGGAGAGTGTGTATGATCTACCAAAACAGGGTAAGGCTGACTTTTTCATGTGATCCCTTGGCATTGAACAGCCCTGCAGGAAGCAGATGCTTACTTAGATTGCTGTAGCAACAGAAAGTGGCAGTCGCATACGTTCTTGATCATTTCTCTGTTTTTTGGAGGCTGGGCGTGTTGTATCAGAAGGGAATCAGTTTGAAATTTATTGTGATGCTTTAGGTATGTTCCTTGTTATCATCCACATCTTTTCAAATGCAAGTCAAATCCTGTGGAAAGAAAACTCAAAAGTTTTCGTGTTTCTATGTGTATTTCCCCATAGTAGTTAAAAGCTGTTGTAGAGGCAGAAGACCCTTGAAAGGCCAAAAGTATAAACCAACCTCACACCGTAGTATTTGCATCTTAGAAATAAATCTGCCTGAGACATAATCATAACTTCTGTTGAATTTCACCATCTGGGATGGCTGGCCTTCTGATGAACTGGGGAGCTAGAATGGCAAAAACTCACATTTGGCTCCCATTTCTACTGCTTTCTTTGTAACCCTGCTAAATTGCATTACCTTGTTCTGTTTTAGTTTTTCTTGTTGGTGGTAAAGTATAGTTAATGACATGGACCTAATGCAGTGGAGGTGGTTTATGCGGCAAACATATTGTTTGCAAAGTGCTTTGGTATTTCTGGACTAAAGGAATTATAGAAGTGCTCTGTACTATGGGGAGTTATTTCTGTTATTAAGAAGCATCAACAAATCTTGTGATATTGTGTAAATTAGTGCAAGATGGCACCAAAACAGTTTGTGTATTCCTAAAGAGTGAAATAAATGGATGGAGAAAACTCAGTTGCATTGACATTAAGCTAATGGGTTAGCAACAAATGAGGAAACCCCAGTAAAGAAACTGTGCCTCCTGTGCTTTAAGTGTGTCTTGAGTGAACAGAGAATGCATTTGCTTGTATCGCAGAAAGTCATTCCTTCAAAACTGCTTCTGCATTTTCTTGGGGATCTGGTCTTCAGAGGTGCAGGCTAACTGCTACTCAGCCATGTAGGAGCTGAGTCTGCTCATTGGCATTCACACAAGTGGGAGCTGGTGGGGAATTAATAACTAAAAGATTTTAAATGTTCAGCCTGACCTTTTAAATTTACTGACCTGCATTCAGGTTACAAATACACAGCAATTTTCTCTTGAGCTGCAAAGACTCTAAATGTTAAATCAGTAACTCGATCAGACGAGCAGCCCCTCTCCTCTCTGTTCTCTTGTGCCCAGCTGCCATGACTGGAGTAAAGTAAAAAGAAAACTATCTAAACATGTCCATATCTTACTGTGACACAAGTACTTGGAAGAAGCCCCACTGACATAAACTAACACAAAGTGACATATTGTGTAAAAAGTTGTTTCAAATGTCTTCTCCCATTGATCTTCTTCAAGGGAGATAAATAAACACTGTGTGTGGTGCAGCCAGGCTGAGTATTTTTGCTTCTACGAGTGTTTATACATTCCCTGGTGGTTGTTAGTATTGCTGTTTGTTGACTGTAAATTCCAGACCTGTATGTTTGTAATGTATACATTTACAGGAGCAGTGCTGTTTTGGGAGTATGGTCAGGTTAGTACCTCCTATGAACACTACCAGGTGAATAGTGGGTGGGGTGGGGTTTTTTTCTCCTTCCAAAGCAGTAAATTTGTCTTTGTGCTCCCAGTGAAAGAGAGGCTGTGGTGGCAGGAACTTTAGTAAAGCAGGACCTTCTGTGCTCAGATCAATGCAGGTAGGTGCACAAGGAAAGCCATGTAGGATTTGTCCAGGAGGGATAAAGTTACTTTAACTTTTCATCTAATTAAGAAATAACTCTGTCACGCTCTCAGTTTGTTCAGTGATGATGTATGTTTGCTCTCAGGAGGAAGTGACTGAACTTGTTAGAGATGACAAAATTCCTGGTGGCAGAGACCTCTCCTGCTCCTCTGTTCCTGTTTCACAGTTCTGTCCTATGTCTTTGAACAAAATCTTCCCTTTTTCACTTACTGTTACTATCAGTGTCCTAATCCCCAGGGCAGCAGGAGTGTGTAGAAGATTTTGGGAACGATGCAGGCACTTATTCATCCACTAAATGGAGGGAGTGTTGCTACCTGAATATAATGTAAGTGTAGGAACAGTTCAGCTTAATCAGTCACCATTTCTTCCATTAGGTGGAATTTTCCTTGAACCCATGCTTCTGTTGTGTTTATGCAAGTTAAAATTACATGTTTCTGATGTTCCAGATTGTTTAAAGCCAGCCTGGCACTTTCCTTTCTGCTCTGTCTCATGCACATTACCTACACTTATTAGACACAGGTTTCATTGCCTTGCAGTTACCATTACAGAAACCACTCTCATCTGAGTATAAGTTTTATTGAGTTGTAACCATTTTTAGTTATAGTAGCTTTAAACGTAATTTTTGAGATGTTTCTTCCACAGGTGGGCTGTTAACAAATCTGATGCTAGACAAAAACATTTGGGTTTGCCCATGCTAAAATATTCTGATAACATCTTTTAACAGTTCTTGAGCCTTCATGGTTTGGAATGACATCAACTGAATGACCTTTGTTCTACTCGATACTTGTGCATTTCACCAGCCTGACCGTAGCTGTTCCATGAAAATAAGGAGGACCTACTACTATTATGAGCTTTTTAAAGAACTCAAGGGGCAGAGATCTGTCTAGTGGGCCTGCAGGTTGCCATACTGTTGATAGCCACAAAGCACTGATAAGTTGGTGTGTAGCACATTCTCTTTTTCACTTGGCTGTTTGAAAATCCAGGGAATTAAATACTTGGGGGGGGAAGAAAGTGAAATAATATTTCATATATCTAAAAGTCAAACCTGTCAAAACTAGAATTAAAGTTCACAGAGCAACTTTAATTCAGCTTCCCTGTACTTTTCCAGTTTTTAATGATGTAATTGCATGCTGGTTTTGGTGGGAATCAGTCTTCTTGTAGTATACTTGATGGACCTGGTCTGAGGTTGGAGAGAGGTTTTTAAGAGACTGTTTTCTTTAGGATCAGTTGCCTCACTTTCTGCAAACACTGGAAAATGTTTAGTATATGAGGCAGAACATAGCAGTAAACGAAAGGGTGCTTTTATTCTCAAGATTACCATGAGAGCATGCATGTGCTTAAAGCAAAAACTGTGGTTGAATTGAGGTGCTTGTAAAATCAGACATCTTTAGGTGGGTTACAAAGCAAGCTAGGATTTCTGATTTCTCTTACCAATTCACTAACTCATTTTAACTATTCACTATTTCTATCTTTTAAAACATTCTGTTTGATTTCCTTGAAAGACAAAAATACAGTCAATACCAGTAGTAACAGCCTACCCTGTTCTTGCCTTCTTTCTCATCACTTTGCTGGTACGCAAAATACTTTTTTTTTCCTTTTTTTTTCCTTTACTCTCCCTATAAAATTGCAATTTCCAGGATTTTGACTTTCAGTTGGTAGGAAATGCACTGTGTTCTACATTATTCACTGACAAAAGTGCACACAACTCTTCCTGACACTTTGACAGTTTAGTGGGAGATGGTGCTCTAAGTAGAATGTATCTGGATCCAGGTCCGTTTTCTAAGCACTGGGAATTCATCTGTTTTCTTGTGAATTCTTCCTTTCATATTTTATTGCTACAAAGAGAACACAAAGAGTGCCTGTTTCTTTCTTTCTCTCTTTTTTTTTTTTCCTCCAGTTGACACAATCAGTATTATTTGAAGAAAAAAATTACACACAGAATGGGAAATAGGGTGGGAAAATGTAATAGGATCTGCAAATCTTTTCTGTCTTGTCTGAGTAAATGAGAGCTGATGAGAGATGCAGCACAATGAGAGCTAGAGAATGCTTGCTGAACTGGTATATAAAGATTGTTTCATTTTGCTTCATTTTATTTTACTGTGTTGAATTTGAAAGGGAAAATTGCAGCAGACATGAAAGTTTGCTGTGGAAACACCTTGGGTTGCTGTACCCTTGACATGAACCTGGGCAAACATGAAAAGGAACGTTAAGTAAAGTAGTGTATGAATTGTGTAGGTGTGCTTCAGAAGCTACTTTTTGCAGAGTGCCCTTTCAAAAAGAGTGGCCCTGCCTCTCGGGTTATTCTGCTGCTTCTGTTTTTAACCTCTTAAGGTGTCACTCTGAGTTGTCTTTTTTGGGATTTTTTTTGTAATTTGATGGGAGGGGGAGTGTGTTGATTCAAAACCATACTGATTTGCAAGATTATGTAGCAACATCGTTTTTTGCATGCCAAATTTAAAGTGGACTGGAAGGAGACTATTTGTTCCCCCATTTATGCCCACCCTGAAGGTTTGTCTCCCCTTTTCAAATGTATATAAGTCAGGGGAACTTGGTCCTAGATAGGTTACTACTACAGCAATGCACTCCACAGTAGACAGTCTTACCTTGTGTGTTACAAGCTGTGATGCTTTTGTCCAACTGGAGTGGCTGCCTGTTGTTTGCTGGAAGGAGGAGCTGTAGTTAAAATCAGGTGTAAGTTTAATTTGAAAAAAATTTTCTTATGCTACTTTATGTATCATTAATTCTCAAAAACTGGGGAAGATAGGATTTTTTTTCTCGAGTCAAAATTGTTTGCAAAGGTCTGAAATAATGCATGAAAAGCAAACTTTCCTGCATAAAAACTCTGACAACACAGACTATAAGATTTGACACTCCTGTTGGAGCCCTTAGGAGTTGTCTTTGATTAAAAAACATAAAAAATTAAACTTTTTTCCTAATCTGAGTATGCACATTATAATGTTCAGAAGTAAGATTGAACATCCTTGTCTTCAGAGTCCGGCTGATGTGACCCCAAGGCAGGTTCATGTCATAACCAGATTAAAGACTCTTCCCTTGGAAAAGTTTTTTTAATTCTGGATTTCTATGACATAGGCATGCTTGGCAAGCCTATACTTGGCAAGCATTTTGCTCTGTATACATATTCCCTTATCAAAGTCTCAGAAACTGAAGAGGCGGGGGTAGGATTGGAGGGCACAGGAAGAGAAATGAAGAGGGATAGTTTTACTTTTCTCCAAGCAGAGGGATGATGTAATGTAGCTCTTCTGCTACTCTGAGGGCAAGGGAAAGATTGGGTTAGTTATTTAATTCCTCCCCCCTCCACACCCACCATTACCACTCCCTCTATATGGAGACCTGGCAAGTGCAAAGGTACCTGTAGGGAAGTCAGTATCTCTGGATGTGACTCATTCCTAGGAGCATCTTTGGAGTTCAGTATCTAAAATCTTGGTGTTGCTCAGTGTCATGGGTTTATGTTGTAAGTTTAGGCAAAATCCATTTTTTTGCCTGGCAGCGGTTTTGGAAGTGGAAGAGTTCCTCGCTTCCTCCCCCCACCTCC
>VXAY01002774.1:2491134-2517840 GCA_013399855.1 Oxyruncus cristatus
CCACCACCACCACCCTGGTAAACTTCATAGGCTCAAACAGGTAAATCTTGGATAACAAAAGAAAAGTGATGAAATCAAAAGTCTTCTCCCTCTAGGAGTAGATAGAGCATGGAAAAAGGGCAGTGTTCTCAGAATGTTCAGTAGATGGAAGGGCTATGCAGCATTAAGAACAGATATAAGAATTTAAAGGCTGGTTTCAGTGCAGAATGTGTTGGGATATATTGGGGGTGCAGTAAGGCAACCAGTCTTTTCTGGAAATTATTTTAGTCGAGTCTTTATGCTGTGCAGACTGACTACCTGCACTAGTTCATATACAATAGTAATTCAAGGAATATCCTGTTTTAGCAGAATAAACAACTTTTTGCTGCTTGATATGTGAAATGTTTGCACAAGTAAATTCCACAGCCTCTTCCACCACCACCCCCATCTAGTATTGTTTTGTTTGATTATACAACCTTGAAAGTTTAAAATTGAGTGGTTTACTGTAAGAAGCATTAAGTAAATGCAGCCTCCCTGTTTTTAATAACAGTAGCTCAAATTTTGTGTGAGATCACACCAGTACTCCAGTGTAATTAAGTTTTGGGTTTTCTTACGCACTCCAAAATGCCTGTGATGTGCAGTTAATAGTGTTTTTCAGACAAGCATTAGGACACCTCAGCAACGATGCCAGTGTGGGCTGGTGTCCATCAGCAATGCAGACACCACAAAATAACGGAAATTGCAAGACACTGTTATAATTTGTCTAAAAATATGCATGACAGCAGAGCTTTTTCACCTGAGTTTAGAGAGTGATAAAGCTTTGAATTAGAGTGAAGCTTCATAAATGAATCAGGCATGAAACAAGATATTCAAGTTTGGCTTTAAGTCTAGTGTGTATTGAGAGTGAAACACAGCTGAATATCAGATGTTCTGCATCTTGGATTTTGTATAATGACTGTACCTCAAGTCTGTTTTCTGCTATGTAAATTTTGACTTGAAGCTGATATAAGACTGCACAGGAAATTTTGGAGAAAAGCATTGGATAAACTTTTGGTATGTGTGCAAATATACAGATATGTTATTTTTTTGTTTCGTTGTTTAAAGGAATCATGTTTTTTTCAATACAACAGCAGTCTTTTTCTATTTCTAAGGAAATAAAATAGTACTAAAGATCTAAGAATTCCAGAGGAACGTCTTGAAATTAGTGAAACAAAATATTTCATTTAATTTAAACTGGTGGAGATTTTTTTTGCTTATTTCAAAGTTTCAGTTTTCAAATGTTTTGACAATGAAGGCCAAAATTTTCAATTCACAAGGAGGAAGAATTTTTCTGACTTGGCTCCATCTGACATGCTTGTTGCACACTGAAACTTAAATTTTGCTTAGGTTTGGATGTAGAGCTGGATCTCCATACGCAGTGGATGTATAACAGCTCTGTAAATGGGAACGAGACCTGGTTATTCCAGTATCTTGGACTGTCTGGGCTCGAGTTTGCAGCATCGAGATTTTGGGATTCTTGAGATTGAGCTTGGTTGTGTATGGAAGTGTTGGAATTGAGCCCCTAGTTACTTTCTGAAACAATCCCCTTGGATACAATAGCACTATCAGACTTGCTGACAGTAATGGTAAAGTTTTGACATGTTAATAAAGCCTCTCCTCCCCTAGAAAGCTGAAGTATATTTGCTTTAGGTAAGTATTTAGGGACACAGTAAAGATCAGTAAGTAATATATGAACCATCTTCTCAGTCACCTTCTTTTCAGCTCATGAGCTAACTCCTGTGCAATGCCTGGCTGTGTTGTGGGGACAGCAGATCTGAAAAATCTCTGGCAGGTAGCCATAAAATAGCCCTTCCCTTACTTTATTAAAACAGCACATGCAAATGCTAACCAACTGTTTATTTTGTTCATGCAAATTTTTGCCCATGCAAATTTAGACTGCAGGTTTCCTTCATTGCACAGAAAGAGGTTATAGAATGTCCTTTTGAGTGGGTAATAATAACAAAAATAGTTTAGTAGCACCATCTTTTCTCTGTTTTCTCCTTAATCAAAAGAGAACCACACAGACTTCGGTGTGACGGCTGCATCAGTGAGGACTACAGGATTTGTCCCCACAGGTATTAACTCGTGTCAATCCTATGGGGAGCTTTCTTTGTCTGATGTCTGCCTTTTGGGGGGACCGATGGGGGCAGAAAGAGAAATTGGGACAGGCAGTGGGAGTACCTGCTGTGGCTTCAACTGCCCATTGCCGGCTTGAAAATGCTAGTTGACATTTGAGAGAGCATACTTTGTATGAGAAAGTGATGAGTGAATGGAAATTAAAACAAAAGGGTTGAAAATAGAGCTGTAATCTATCTAGCCCTGCATCTCAATAAAGCAGGGACATTATTTCAATAGTGAATTTGGGGCAGATATCGCAGCAAGTGCCACAGTAGCGGGGGGTCTTCCCCCCACTCCCTCCTCCCCTTCCATTAAATCTACATTTGGAAGGTGGATGGTGCTGACTCATAAATTAAATTGGGGTAATGCATACAGTGTATATATATTTCTGTCACTTTGTCTCAAATTAAACACGAACCTTCTCCCCTGACAAGATGATAGAAAAGTTAATTGCTCGCCCTGGCTTTAAATTGGAATTTGAATTTGCAAAATGCTAAAGGTTTATGAGATCTAAATCATGAGGAGCTTAAATTACATTCCTGTGATAAAATATTAATAAATCAATTAAAACATAAGCCGAGTATAATATTACTTTTTTTGTAGGAACCTTGAACACAATAATTCATTAGAGTGTGCAGTAACAATTATTGTATCTTTTTTAATTTTCTTTTTTATTAGTTTCTCTTTTTTTTTTAAACTGGGGAAAAGGCAACATCAGATGGGAAAACACCACACAATGGTGGAATATTATCCTGGTACCAAATCTAGTCATCTCCTAGTAACGATGCATGTACATACAAAAGCATTTGAACACCCTGAACTCTACACATTGCATCATGGCTCCAGTATAACAAGATTCAGTCACTGAAAGCTGGGGGCTGTTTTTTCCCTTTTCACCATGGGAAAGAAGGGCAGTAGCACAGGAAGAAGGGAAGAAAACTTACTGCTCCTGGTTTTTTTACCTTTTTCTTTTCCAGCCTCTTTCAGTGCCATTTTACTCTTTTCTTGTTCTCCTTCTATTCTTTCTCTTCGTTGGTATAAGATTGGTATAATTTCAGTGTCAAAATCATCCAAAATTCACAGACCTTTCTGTAAAACTGTCCTGACTTTTGTGTTGGGTAAACCTAGGCTAGAATTGGATTTGGTTGCTAAATTTTTAGTTATGTTGTGAACAACTCTCACAGCTCTAATCTTTACATAACCCATTTCTGTGTACTATATAAAGAGCACTTCAGGCACAGTATGAAACTTAGTTATTATTTGAGGAAGGAGGTGTTAGCTAGCTCAGCATGCATTTCTTATATGCAAACATTAATACACAAGGAATGCAATTATTACATATACCTGCACACCTCTAGTGCCTGTGAAGGTGCAGATTCCTTTGTCAAGTGCTTTTTGCCTTCTGTGAAATGACTGGACTGCATGTCTGATACAGCTATGCTCAGTAAAGGTTCTAATTGCTATTATTACATTATTTGTGTTTGAATTCTTGAAAGGTTATTTAGTACAAATTATGTGTTAGTGCCAAATTGGCAGCTCTGGGGACTGAAGTCTGCTGAACATACCCATAGTGTAGGTCCCATGGCTGAGTGTTCTGCAGCCGAGGGGTTTTTCACTAAACTAGGGAATTCAAATAGGAGCCCCAGACTGCTCCCCCTCTCAGGGATCAGCAGAGGAGAGAACTGTGTGCAGGAGGTGGCAGGGAAGGGGTGTGCAGCTGCTGCTCCCTCCTCTGCCTGCGAGCAGCCTGCAGCCATCTCCCTCGAAGCAGTGTGGGGCAGCTGCCTTGGCCAGCTGAAAGCAGTTAGGGCCAGAGTCAGCTGGGGAAAACAGTGAGAGGAGATCCAGGAGCAGGTGGTGGTTTGTGCTTCTAACCACCTGTCTGAGTAACACTTTCCTGTGCTGCCCAGAAGCTATGGCAGGCTCCAGTTTTCCCTGGGTATGGGATCCCTCATGATGCTCAGGGCCCTCCCCGTCGTGACTCTTATGAATGGATTCAAGGATCCTGCTTGACTGTGCTCCTGGGTATCCTAACTTGGGAGTGACCTCATCTTACCATTAAGCTTTAGTTTCCTCAGGCTTTTGCACTTGCTATCCCTTTGCTGATGAGACCAGTCAGGGTCTATTGTAGTGATGCATAATAAAATCAAACTTTGTGTTTCTAAGCACATATACCATGGCAGTACTGCTAAGCTCTTTATCAATATTAAGGAGTCAGTTGTTTTTTATATGCATTGCTTTTCATTTTCCCTTTTTCTGAAGAGGGGATGTGAGGAAAGTTACTTTCTACCAGGTCTCAGTGTCATGTAATGAACCAGTGGTGGCGATTAAAGTAGAATACATGTCTTCCAACAGCTCACCCTTGCACTGAACCTCACCAAAACTGGAGAAACACCTGTTGATCAGGAAGTAGAAGGTAATCATTGAGCTTCTTTTGTGAAGACTGAGAAGCAGCTATCAGGTATGATTAGCTTCTTGTGGCTACCAAAATGAGATAGCATTTAAACAAACAAGCTAAAACTGAAGGCTTCATATCACCAACATGGTCTGTTCTTCCTTTATTATGATTTTTATAGCCATAGGTTGTTGAGGGTTGACCCAGTGTTATTTATTCATGGTGCTTGATAATTGCATTTACTCAATAGATTCCATACTTCCCAAATTCTGTTTTAAGAGTGTGACTGAATTTGTGAGCATTCCTGTAAATAAATTTTTTAAATTGGATTAGTTGAAATTCATGTGCATGTAGGGAGATGTTCCAGATTTTTGTTTTGTACAGGAATGACTTCCAGCAGAAGCTAAGAAAACTTTCAATGCCAAGTTATTTGTCAGTGCTATATTTAGTGAATCATAGGAGTTACACTGGGGAAGTTAGAGAATCATAGAATGTTAAGAGGTTTGAATGGACCTTAAAGATCATTTATTCCTGACCCGTTCTGCCATGGGCAGTGACACCTCCCACTAGATCAGGTTGCTCAAGTCCTTCTCTAACCTGGCTTTGAACACTTCCAGGGTTGGGGCATCCGCAACATCCCTGGGCAACCTGTTCCAGTCCTTCCTCTGTGGCACGCAGTCCTTGCTGGGGCATGGGGTAGACTATGTGCACAGGACCATTGTTGCTTTCTGCCCCCACTTTGCCCAGAGCTGGAAGTTTATTTTAGCCCTGGGTGAAATTGGGTGCTTGAGGTGGTGAGTTGAGGCTGCATATTGGCTCGTAAAAATGGAGAGGAGGACACGGGCTGGCCAGTGCCAGTACAGAGGGTACACTACAGTTTTGAGGATCATCCTGTCCAAAACCATACTTCCCAGTCCCATACAGGGATCACCATCCCTTCTTTACCTTTGCCCCAGGGAGGCAGCCTGAGGACGGATGGGTGGACAGACGCTGCCGTAAGGATTTCCATGCCTGTTGGGGGCACTGAGGTTCTCGCCGATGATGGTAAACACGATTTGGCTCCCGCGCTCTTGTAATCAGGCTTGCTCGTGCTGAAACAGAGATTGCTCTATTGCAGTGCCAGGCCTCCAGCAATACCAACTGTTAAATAATAAACAGGCCCTGGTTGTTGGCAGCAGCTCCCCTGCCCTCCCATCCCCGCCAACATGGAGTCCCCATTTTCTGGGTTTACCTGCCCGCCTGTGCTCCACAGCACAGACCAGCGCCCGTGTTTGGTGGAGGTGGAAGCAGCGCAGAGACATCAGTCTCTGTCTAATCTGCTTAGTTTATTATTCTCCAAGGACCTGGGGTGATATAGCAAACATGCAGTGCTTTGGCAGCACTAACAATGGCTGTGCTGTCGTTCTAGATAATATTACAGACTTTTGCCTGATGTATGGGATATTTTTTTCCTCTGTTCAACTGCCCATTCTTTAAGGTCTTTATTTCTTTGCCTTTATTTTTTTTTCCTTTTTTTTTTTTATGAGGGGTGAGGTAGCTGATGGGAGGGACTAGTTCCTACTTAATCAACTCAGCTTTTTCTTGTGAATTAAAAGATAAAGTAGTGGGTTTAGCTGGCTTGCACTCCTGGTGGCAGAATGGCATTTATTGTTTTATTGCATTAATAAGTATTACCGAGCATTTTTCCTGTGTTTTATGGTTAGAATGGGCATTGAAATGAAGAGCAATTTTTTTAGTGAATGAAGGGACTCCATTGCGGAAGTCACTCCACCACTGGAGAAAAAATACTGCAGCAAATAAGCCCCTGTTCTTATCTCCATTTTGACCACTTCTGTAGTTTTCATTTGATTTTCTTATTACTGTGTGCACTGTATGCGTGTGGAAAACAGTATATCCTGGTTTATGCAGAAGTGAAGCTCGAGCTTGGAGATGAGTTAGGAAAAATATTGTGATACTGTGAAGAAGAAGAGATTATACTGCAGAGTTAAAATGTAACTGTGTGTGAATAGACTCAAGTGTACATATTAATTTCCCTTTCGTTCTCTAAAGCTTGAGTGGAACACAAGCGAGGATTTTCACTTGTGGGATAATGATTTTATTTCTTTTAAACCCATATATGAAATTAATTGTAAGCAAAGATCTTTTCCATTCCATACTATTAAAACGTTCCATATTTGGCGTCAGCTAAACTTTGCACAGTATAGACCATTTTGGTCATCTGTGAGGGAGTATCCTGAGCTGTGGGTTAACCATGGCATGGATGCTATAAAAGATCTCTGTTTTCCACAAATATATAATACTATAAAAAGTGTGGTGTTTCCCAATTTTCTGGGGGGAAATGTGTCATAAAATTCCCTATCTGCTCTACTTGAAACTCTACCCTTTACCATAATTGTGGCCGGTGCAAGTTTAAGGAACCAAATGTAATTAGTAGTCAGACTTGTGAGTACTGCCCCTACTACTCACTAACACTTCCTCTATGCAGCTTTGCCATTACAGATCTGAGAACCCTGTAAAGCCCTTGAATAATTAGTATTTAGTTTTTAAACTAAGAAACACAAGATGGTGAGGTCTGAGGCTCGCTGATGCTGCTTTTTTTAAAATAGAGGGTGTTAATGTGTATATCCATCCATTTTCAAGTGATGCCAAGGTAAATACTCCAGAACAAGCTGGGAAAACTTGAGTTTGTCTGAATCCTCGGGCCTAACCTTATCAGATGGGATTTTAAGATCATCTAGATGATGTTAGGAGACCAGCAGTCTTTACTTCCCATGCATTTGTTTTCCTAGCGTACTTGAGCACTTCTGAAAATTCCTGTGTGTTTTTTTAATCATCCCTGAAGGCTTTGGCCTGAACAAGCATCTGGCATTTGACGCAGTCAGTGTTGAGATTGCAGTAATGACTTCTTCCCCTGTTTGTCATTTACTTGAGGAGATCTTTACAGACGGTCTTTTGATTTATTCTCAATGGGAACGAGTTGGAGTTCAGTGCTGCCGAACGTCTTCAAAATACGGGAGAAGTACAGGCAATGAACTTGTTGGTTAACGTGCACTTTCTGAAAGTTGTACGATTTAAATAGTTCTATACTTTTTCCTAAACTTTTTTTGGTTTCATAAGAATGTTGGAGCAATGCCAACAGATAATTTTCAGGAGGCTCAAACAGGGCAGCTACAGGTATGCAGGGAGAGGCAGTGCACTCAGGAGATTAATGAAGTGCCTTTGCAGCTGCTATTGTAGAAGCTGGAAACCTTGTTTCATTAAGCAGAAAAATAAACTACAGAAACAGAAGACTCCCTCTCCTTCTTTCTAAAAGTGTTTCCTTTCTTAAAATGCACATTTTTAATCCAGTGGGAAGAGTCTTTTCTTACTGCTGACATACTCCTTAAATCATATTGTTTTCAGGCAGTAGGTAGAGTGTGCAGATGAGTGACATTTGCTTGTAACTGTAACTAAAACATAGTTTTAGTGACATCAAAAAAATTATTGCATTTATAAGCTGAACCATTTACAGCAGGTAGAAAGAAAATTCAAAGCTAGAGATAGGAATGGAAAACATCTCTTATCACTCTCAGTAACTGCAGCTGTGCCATCTTGGGCTGTGATTTATTTAGAGTTGTCTGGTCAGTACATGGTCAAGAGAACCACCGGGAAGAACTGGAGGGACCCTTGGGAGCAATTCAATAGGTGGTGCTGTTCCCTTGAAGCTAGCTCTGATGCTATGTGCAGCAGGATATTTAGGGGGCTGTTTATTTCTACTGCTCTAACTTTTAGGTAGGACTTGAAAATCTAACTATTTGCTGCCATAAAAAAATCTCATTACTGTTTTTTTTGTTTTGTTTTGTCTTTCAGTTGTAGCAGTATTCTACATACTCACTATTCAGCCTTTGGTAGCACGGGTTGTGGGAAATATAGTGGAGGATAAAACATAATGGTTTCAGAGTTCATCTCATGTATACTTGAACCTGAAGCTTGACGGAAATTTCAGGATCTGTGAATTCCAGGAGTTACAATTGGAAAAAAACCCTCTATGGCAAGAAATGGGCATATAGTGATAGGACAAAGGGTAATGGCTTTAAACTGAAAGAGAACAGATTTAGATTATATGAAAGGAGTAAACTCTTCACTATGAGGGTGGTGAGGCTCTGGAACCAGTTGTCCGGAGAAGGTGTGGATACCCCTTCCCTGGAAGTGTTCAAGGCCTGGCTAGCTGGGGCTTGGAGCAACCTGGTCTAGTGGACCATGGCAGGGGGATTGGAACTAAATGATCTCTAAGGTCCCTTCCAACCCAATTCTGTGATTCTGTGATTTTTATTTTTTTTTATTTTTTTTTCCTTGCTGTGTGGATAGCATTCCTCAGGTAGCACCAGATTTGGCTTCTGGCAAAAGGTGAAGTTGAATCCAGAATCAGACCCAGAGAGGACTATAAATATTCCAGCTCTGGGAGCTGCTTAAATGTGAGCTCTCAGTGGTGGCCCTCCATTGAGCTACACTCTGGTAAAATACAGTCACTAAACAAAGTGACACATTTTTTTCAGAGGACATGAGCAGTGTCTTTCCAGGCTGTCTCCAGACCACAGAATTCTTCTCAGAAACCATCAGAAGTGGTGAAACCTGTTCCACTGTGCTGAACACACATACATCTTTTGTGGGAGAACTATTTGTTATGGTCACTCAGAAAGAAGAATGTTATTTTAATTCTGAGGGTACGTAAAACATAATATCAGAAATTTCTTTTTGTATGGTTTGAGGTCAGAAGGGTCATTCTTGTTTTGAACTCAGTTTTGCACAAACAGATTCTCTCCATCTTGAAACCATCAGGAGGTTAAAGCTCCTCCCTTCCATTGATAGTTTTGTTCCACTGGTCAATTCCCTTGCTGTTTAAAAATGTGGGATTTGTTTCTGCTTCGATTTGACTTTTCTTTCTTTCATTCTTGGCTTCATGTTCCAGACTTTGGTTCTTGTTATGCCTTTCTTCACCCAACTGAAGATCCCTTTAGAAAACAATGCAATAAAGAAAAGTAAAAATGCCTTCCCAAGCCTACCCACTATCTCCTGTTTATGCCTCCAGGGATTCCGTTAGCCATCTTTGCCACATTGCATGGGGTCTTCATGTTCAGCTGTTTATTTGTTGTGACCTCTAAATCCTTTTCAGAAACACTGTTTTCCAGTTTTCACCCCATGTGCATCCATGTCCCATCCCATACATAAGATACAGCATGCGTTCCTTTTTCTTGAAGGCATGCTACACTACAAAGCTTTATTTGAAAGAACAGAAGTTTTGCAATGCCCGATTCTCCCCATCTGTTGATACCCTGTTCTCCTAATCTTTTATCAGTCTTTGCATCACCCAGAAATTTTTATCAGCACTGATTTTTAAACTTAGGATTCCTTGATCAAAATGCTGAATGGTGTTATTACTAATTTTATCTGTGTTTTCCTAAGCCCACCTGTGTTTGTAAAACGCCTAGGGTAATAGATTTCTGAGGGTCTTCCATTACTTAGCAACTCAACATGTACTTTCATTGACAGAGCTGGAATTTTCTGTAGTAGTGCTAAGTCAGACAGTTATAGAAGTGTAAGTGTGTAAGTTCTTAGGCTTATTCTTACCAAAGAATGAAATCAAGTTTGTTTGGCACAACCTGTTTTCCATAAAATTGTGTTGATTAGAATTAATTATTTCCCTACCCTTTAGTTCTTTATCAATAATTTCAGTCACCATACATGGGTGCAGCTTTACTGGTGTCAGTAGATTCGTCATCTTGCTCGCAGTGTTTTTAATCAGTATTACTAAAGAAAGCAAAAAATAAGGCCAAAACTCAGTGCTAAGGGTACTGCAACAGACTTGAGTACCTTAATATTTGAAAAAGTAGACTGTAGCTTCTCTGTATGTCTGTGGATGGAATGCACTGATAAGTCCCAGTGATCATAGGCAGAGTAGACAGTGGGGAGGGTCCCTAAGTAGAATTTTAATCCATCAAAACGTTTGTGGAATTTCTTACAAAAATCAGAATTTTATCTGAATTTTTCTTTTATCTTGCATACAGCATATGTATATGCTCTGGTGCCATTGATACAGTCCTGCCTCCTTGTTTGTACTAAAGCTAAAGAGTAAAGAGTAAAACTTGGTGTTCCTTAGATGGTCTCTTCTTTCATTTTCTGAAGTTCACAAAGGAAATCTAGTGGAGAAATTCTCAAAATGCTGCAGAATTGTGGGTACTGATGAGATGGCTGTGAAGCAGCTGTGCTGGTGTGGAGGCAGGAGACCAGTGATTCCTGTAAATATATGGGTGTTCCTTTCAGATAGCTTGAGATGTGATTTTTTTTTTTTTTTTCCTATTAGGTCTTGAGATGCTTTGTGCTTTAAAAACCCTATTTTGTCTAGTAAGCCTGAAATATTTACCATTTACATTAGTCTCCAAATGAAAAATGTTGAAAGGCTCTGCAAACAAGATTCACGGACTGCTGCATTTGACTTTGAAATTTTCAAGATGTAGATGAGAGTTGTGTGTATAAAAATATTTGAATTTTTATATAAAATAAATGTGTGAATTTTATTTTGTCTTGAGGGCTTGGAGCCTTGGCCAAAATTGGGCTGGCATGGATGGCAAAAGGGAGAAAAAAAAAAAATTCAGAGTATACCAGAATGACCTACTTTAAAAATTAAACTGGAAAAAAGAGTAATGGCTTGTAGCTATGGGATAATGGAATTCGGGACACTTCATCGTAATCTTGCTTTTAATTGACAACAGGCATGTTTGTGCTTTATTGTGGAAGGACTTTGTGATCAACATACCATTGCTGCATGAAACAGTTTTTTTATGGTTCTGCTCAGAGAAAATAGTCCAGAATTCCAATGTCCACGTCCAGCATTTTCATCTGAATCCCTTTGCACTGTATTCTGAGTGAAATTCACTGTGATCACTGAAAAGCAAACCCTACTCAGTCTCCTTTTCCCCTCAAAAAGTCCTTACTTTGTTTCTGAATATTAAAACTTCTTGCTCAAAGGATGACATAGTGAAGGCCCGTGATTCCCAAGCATATTGTGTGGCAGGTTAATGTTATCCCTGTTAAAACTACTTGGGGTAGGAATTCCCTCTTTCTTCATGCTGCAAGGCATTGTTGTTTCTGATCTGACTCTCTGAGCATTATTGCGATACAAATATTTTAATTACCATAATGTAGGAATTGTAGAAGTTGAAATGGATAAAGAGTGCTTTCTGTGTTGGAATGACAGATAAATTCATGAGTCTCAAATCTACTCTTTTAGCACTAGACTTATTCAGTAGCCATATTCTGAAACTTCATAAAAGAATTATGTTTTCAAGACTTTTCAAGGAAGATCTTAGTAAAAAACCATTCAAAATAGCATTTTTAACTTACTGAGTCTTTTCACCCACAAATTTATTATTATTTTCTTGTTCTTCTTGATGAAAATGGTATTTTATGTGTTAGCAGTTTATCTATACATTCAGTCCGTAAGCCCTTCCACCTTGAAAGTTCACAGTAGATTTGTGAGATACTATATGCCTTGGGGAGCCTGAATGATTTATTAAAATCCCACCCTTCATCCCCTTCCAAATATGACAGTCAGAATTCAAAGTGAGAATAATTACAGCTGTGCAGTTACGGCAGTTCTGAAAGACAGGGTAATATGAAGACTCCAGAGGAAATGTTAACAATTCTAATAGTTTTTTGTAAAAGACAGAGAGACACTGTCAAACCAGAGGTTTAAACAAAGAATAGGTTAAAATAAAAAAGAAAGGCTTAAAGGACATCAAGGACCAGTTGAGCCATGGTACAGATGATAAGCAAGCACAAACTTGTTTTCTAAAATACTGGCATCTTGCTAGCAAAAAGAGACATGTCTATTATCTGCCCCGCTAGATAAGTCACAGGGGGACACAGGAAAGAAATAAATCTCTTTCACTACCTCTCTCTGAAATACTAAATTAAGGTTAGTGGCTACGTTTGACAAAGTGTTTCATCTGTGCTGCACATAGTGAACTATTAGTATGACTGCTGCATTTATACAAATTGAATGGCATGCTATTGTCCGTCATCTTTTTATTTTCCTTTTTTTATCCTCATTTTGAATAATTCATAGGAAAAATGATCACTTCATAATGCCACAAACTCACAGCAGGCAAAACTAATTTTACATGATATGAAAACAGATTTTATTTATTTAAGAGTAATATTTAAAGAAAACAACAACTTTTTTGACACCAGCTGCTGGGAAATAAATAGAATATTTTATGACAGAAAAAAAAAAATCCAAATGCGTTAAAAGCTGTTCCTGAGAGATGGATTAAAAACTAAAATATAGACGTTGGGCAGATAAATTTAAACTTGGTGATCACTGATGTAATTCTGCTCCTTAGGAGTGTCGAAAGATAGTTTTCCAGAGGAAAGGGAACTTCAAAGGAGTGCTGAGTTGTGCGTAAGAAGTTGTCTGAACACCTGGTTTCTGTGTGCTGGTAACTGAGGGCAACTTGGGTGATAACTCTGCAAGATCTTTTACATCCTCTAGACTAGGTGGTTTCTTTTCCCCTCATGTGTCTGTTGCGTGAGAAGCAACCCTTCTTTTTTTTTGTCTAGTTTTTCCGTATCTGACCTCTGCTCTTTAGCAGGAGGAAACGCTAAAGAGCTAGGATGCAATGTTAACCTACAGGGGTTTTGCTGCCTTTTTTTTCCTTTCTGTTTTTGGTTTTCTTTTTCTTTTTGGAGTGGCTTGATGAGTGCTGCAAGAGGTACGAGGAGAGAGTGGATCAACACCCAGTTCCAGTGGCTCGGGACAGGGAGGAGGAGATGCAGAGCAGAAGGAAAGTTGCGTGGTGTTTCAGCACAAGAGCAGTTGGAACAACTGCCATCAGTAATATAAATGTTGTGTGCTGCATTTTCATGCTAAATTCTTTAACTTAAAAACTCGTAGTGACAGAGGGAATGTAAATGTGAGGCTGAGAGCCTGAGTCCCCAGCAGAAGTTTATTATTATCCCTGATAACAGCTGAATTCCAGCCTTTTTGCATGCTGTAAAATGGGGCAGTTTTGTCTATTATTGGCGCCGTGTGCACTGCTATAGTTAAGGGTTTGTCAGCAGTTCAACTGTAAGCCCCTGTTTTCACGGGTTTGTAACTCAACTGTTAAAAATTCACTCCAGGCTGGAACTTGGCACACGAGATGCAAGTTATGCTGAAACTTAGGCTGTCCTCAGGCAGCTTCCCGACAGTGTTAAAAGACACAAGTAGTGTGTACAGCTCCTTTCAAAAGACAAGAGAGAGCAAGGACAAGGGCCCACCATTTTGTGCCTTTGATTAAAAATCATGTCGTTGGATTCTGGCACCCTGATGCTCCTCAGTGTTCTTGCACGTCTTAAATTTGGAAAGACCTCTATTTAAATTTCATGTAACTTATCTGTTCTCTTCCTTGTTATTTTTACATGGAGAAAAATCCATCAAGCCCTTTGTATACATTTAGTTAAATGGGATTTAAATGCACTGTTGTTTTGCTGTGCTTTAAGGTTTAAACATTTAATATTTCCATTTAACTAGCTATCATTAGTTAGTATTTGTGTAGAGTTTGGGTGATTATAACAAGCTCTAAGTATATGAAGTGTATTTTAATTTAATGCTTGCAGTAATATTTTCCAAGAGCTAGATTTCAAGGCTATCATATAGTTGTAACTGCTGGGTAGTTATAAAACCTTAGCTTTGACTCAGTCATCTGGTACAAGGCATGCTGTAATCATGTGAAGAGAGCACGGTTTGGTGTATTTGCCTCCTCTTTATCAAGGATCAACATTTTGAACAGGCATTCATTTTTCAAAGTGGTTGGATGCTTTTATGGTGGTGTCATCTTGAAATTAATGCCATCAGGTTACTTTTGATTTTGTACCTTGAGGTCATGGTGATCCGGGAACACCTTCGATGCTGCGGACCAGCAAGAATCCTTCAAAGAAAGGAAGTGAATGGTGGTAACTCTTCATGAGGTTATAGAGATTTGTAAGTAGATAGGTCCAACTGTGAAATCTGAAGCTGACCTGGGAAAATGAACCCTTCTGTACATCAGAATCAAAAGTATGAGTGAAAAGTTCCAAGAGCAAGGGTCTATTTGAGATGCACCAGGAGGTGAAGGGTAAAAAAAAAAATCAGTGGGTTAAAATTCTGTCTCTGACATATGTGAAAAGATGGTGCTTGTCTTGTTGTCATTAATAAATATAAAATATTTATTTGAAAAAAAGTGCATTCCTTGCACATATAATTCTGTTTAGATTTTTTCAGCACTTGACCCTGTAAGTATCTAATACTTAGCTTATATCCATCAATTAAAGAGCAAGACTGGAAATGAAATTGGCTCAGTGAAAAAAATTGTCTTCTCTTACAGAATCATAAATCAGAAATAATCTTGGATTTTCATACCGTTAGTGTTCTGGATTTACTCTAGCATATATCTAAAATAAAAATTTGTTCAGCTCTCTAAAATTTGGGGGGTTCAGTTTGTGTTGTGAAATAGGAATTGGTTGGCATAGGCCTCCTTTTGCTGAGGTCACCTGGTCTTTCCACCAAAATCCACACTTGTAAACAAATTTCATTATCTTTATATCCACCATTCTTGATGGATGACTCTCCTGCCTAACCTTGATTATCTCTGGAGAAAACAGTTAAATACAGTCTTCCGGGATTTGCTACCAAATATTTAAACATATTATTGCATTAGAAATAGTAAATCCATGTAATGAATTGTATCTAACAATGAGTTTGAGGTGCATCTTCTGAAACTAACTTTTTGCTAAACTTTATTTGAATTCAGACACTATTGGTAGTGCATGTGAAAAGGCTTAAGGTCAAGGAGGTGCATAAGTAATAGAGTTCTGTGTGATCAGTCTTGGAGGTCTCAGTCTAAAAAGCATCATTAACTCAGTGTTACCTTTCAGTGCCTTTCTAAAATCTTCCATTTTAGACGAGAGGCCTGCGTGCAGAATTTAAGAGGCTTATTTTCTTACACAGAAATAATGCTGCTAAGCTGCTAGAAATCTCAGCAGCTTAATATAAATGTTCAAATAAAAAAGTTAGTATTTTAACTGTATAACCTTCAAATATAATTAATAATGAAATCCCAAGCAGGAGCCTAGGGGAAAGCATTTGGATTCTTTCTATTTGTGGAATAGGTGCAGGTCTCTAGTGTGCAGTTGAAAATAGGGGCTAAATATGAGCTGATGATTTGGAAATCACTAATGTGTGCTGCTGAATGCAGTCACAGTTGGGATGTAAAGTAGAGCACAGGAGAAAATGAAAACAGAGGGACCTGGGCCACCAACTTCACGCTCAGATAAAATACCAAATTTGTATACTAGGTGGGGATATTCAGGTGCAGAGGTTTTGGTTTTCTTTTTCATTTGGCCTGAGGATTAAATTATGTTATCCTGCTAGTGCAGGAGGTAGTATTTCGTTTTTTTTCTTTTACCGGCGCTACCCAAATTATTATGGAGCTTTAATTATAGGAAACAAAAAGCACAGGAAGAGGGTGTGTCATGGCTACCTGTATGATGAGCCTGTTAAGGTTTCTAGCACAGCAAGATGCTTTTCAGAAACACTGCCTCCCAGAAAGAGGCGTCAAGAGTTAATCTGCAGGTGGTGGTCATGTTCTGACTCAGGAAAGGCAAAAAGAAGCTGTTCAGGTAATGAAGTGCCTTCTCCAGTGTGGTTGGAATACATTGTGCTCTTTCTGTGCTTATGCTTTCTAGAACCTGTGCACCACTTCCACACATGAAGGATGCATGGAAGGGCCTCCAGTTTTTTCTGTGATGTAGGGCCTAAACTCTGCAGTAGTATTGGGTGTAAACAGGAACTGTGGGATTATGTGCCAGAATTTTGGCCTCAATAATGACTTAAGCAGAAAGGAAAACTGTCTGCAGATATTTCAGTCATGAAGAATGTCCACACAGTACTCTTCCAGAGTGCAAGCAGAAAAGGCAAAAGCCCTGAAAAGGACTGTTGTTTCTTTTAAATGTCTATCTCTTTAAGCAGCTTGAAGGACAGGCTGTAGGTTTGATTTAGGTATAAATACATTGTCAAGTTGGGGATTGCTACATTAAAATCCTTGGAGTCACATGATTGGGAAGGAAAAGAAAGGAAATATGCAAGTGAAAAACAAAGTTTGTTGTATACAGTAGTCAGCATTCACACATTGCTGTCACACTGTGTGACCTGAGGTATTGCAGCTATTTTCTATGTAGGTATCAGTTGCCATTTTACTGACAGCTTCTGGAAAAGTGATGGTATTGGCTAATGGAGCAATCAAACTGCTTGTCAGAGAAGAAAAAAATTATTTTTAGACTTGTCTTTTATAACAACACACTGAAATGGTTGATGATGCCTAAAAGAGACAACATAGAAGTCAAACTGTTACTTTACATAGCCTGTTTTTCAAACAGAAATGAGCAAAAATCTCAAAGAATGTGGAAAGGACACTGCAGATTCACTCCCAGACCACTCTTCTAGACCCCCACCCCAAGCACAATGGCTGCCAGTGCTGCATTTCAATCCTGGGGTCACCTTCTGTCTTGCAGACCATGTTGTGTTGTATCCTATCCATCCTTGCTTCACCGTTCCTCCTCCATGGCTCGGCAGCAACTACTCTTTGCTGCAAGAGCTATAGCCTAGATTTTTGTGACTGTCTACGACCTTCTATGCTGCTTTTTCCTTGGGAAAAATTATTTGCTGATTGAAATACTTGTCCATATCCAGCCCATTGCTAACCAGTTCATTAATGCTTTCAGGTTAGGCTGAATCCTTCTCCCACCTCAGGCAATTGAAGGATGTACTAATGAGTGGCTGTTTAGCAACTTCAGATGGTTTATGTAGCCTTGAAGTCTTTTATTTAACCTTTCACACGTGATGGTCATGCCTAAATGTGCCTTGTGTCATTAACACAGTTACGTGATTTCTGAAGCCAGAAGCAGACTGGTTTGAAGTTGCAGAAAGAGAAATTATGTAGAAATTAACTTTTCCCCTTGCTTTGGAATCAGAAAGGTGTTCTGGGCAGCTTAAGATATTCATAGATAAAGCTATCCAAAATATTAGCAGATTCCTTTAATAATCATTATGTTATGCATAATGCTGCTTCTTGGTGATTCGTAGTCTTTGTTCTACCTCAAGAAGTTAATGAGAAGGCTACTTCTCATAGGGTTCATTTTTATCTGGAGTGCTGAAAGTCACAGAGAAAAAGAATATACTTCCAGTCATTTTCAAGAAACAAATAATTGTTTCAGTGAGCCCTGGAATCTAGATTTTCTGCGGATTAGTGTTATGATTGATTGACTTCTTGACTAAGAAGTATGACCTCTCACAGAAGTATTTTCCTGGGTTTTGAGATGTTTATAAATCCAATTCTGTGTATGAACTTGTACAGTTAGTTCTGTCTGGGGGGGAATTACTAGTGTCTCTCTCTGCCCCGCTTTTTTTTTTTTTTAATGAAGCTTATAGGAATCAGCCTTTTTGTTCAGAGTGACAACCCTCTAGCAAATTTGATTGAAATTGCTAAATTTAGAGTATTAGTGAGAGGATGTATCCAGATATCACAATTCTAGCCGTAAGGAGACCAAGAAAAAAAACCTGGTATCCAGAGACAGGATATCCTTAGTTATTCCAGGCTTAACCAATTATTTGCTCTATGACCTTTGGAAAACCACTTGTCTCTTTATGCAGTAAGAAAATACCGCTTGATTGAATTGATCTCTGCGTGGGATGAGGGTAATTTTTGGATTCCTGATTGAGGATCTCAGGGTTCTTTATTGCCAAATACTGAGAAGGTAGCAGGTGATGGTAAACAGGCTGTCAATATTTTCTTAAGATATGCTGACATACATCTTGATAATGATTCATACTCAACGACTTGAGCAGGTTCTGCTGATTGAGTAATGCAGGTGAAAACATTTTTCTGATTTGAGGACAGTGTGGGTATGGACTGTGCAGCTTGGAGAAAGGAGACCTGAGAGCATTTACAAGTTTGAGAAGTTTACCTGAACATTATCTTACCATTAATAAAATAGTCTCCTGAAAATTATAGGAGAGGCTTGTTTAACTCTTCATGTACTATCTGTGGCTTAGGGATAATTGAAACTTGCTTCTCTTACAAGAAACAGATTACATAGATTTACTTGCTTGGGTGGGCTTTTTTGGTCATACAGTGGCAAATTTGTGAAAAGTAAAGCATCAGGGCTTCTTTTGCATTCCTTCCACCTGTCTGTAATGTATGCTAGAGCCACTCCCTTCCTTCTTTTCGTATTTGCTCATGTGACGCAACACATGAGCCGCGCAATGAGAAGCTGGGTATCGGCAACAGTTACAAATAACAAATTTGGAAGACTGGGAAATCAGGCCAGGTTAAAGCTTGAAAGCACACCTTTACTAGACTGGTATTGATTAACAATACATATAGCAAATAGTTCTTAATCATTATTAGTTATTATCTCTGAATATTCAAACAGTTGGTTCTTAACAATCCCATATTTTTCCAAGTTATTGCTTAAGAATTTGCACCAAGAAACTTAACCAACAGTATTTTGATCACCCAAAAGAATAAAAATCACTCTGTTGCTTGCTCCAAATTTAGTATTAATCACCCAGTGTTCTGCACCCGCCAAACCAGAAGTTGTCCACAACACCTTTCAATAAAATAGTACTGTACTATTTAAATTGCATAGGGAAGGTACAACAGAAAAGAAAAATAAGGATTTCTAAAAAAAAAAAAAAAAAATCAAGGAAACTATGACAGCATGGTACTTGTAACCTGCACTATGTGAATTTTAAGTTGTCTTTTATAAGCCATATCTGATAAAATGAAAACACAAAATTTGAATAGAACATGACAAAATTTGGGATTCGTACAAATCATGTCCCTCAGAGATGCACCCAAAGTTATGGAAAAAAAAGAATACCAGCCTTTCTTTTATAGATGTGTGTGTATATATATACACATCTGTGTGTATAAACAAAAACTTCCAAAGCAACAGTGCAGAAGTTTCTTTTCACTCTCCATCCTCTCCCATCACTACTTTACTTAGTCTTGTCAGCCTCTTTTTTTACAGAAAACAGAAAAAGGCAGATTTCAAATTTTTGGGTTGCAAACTGTCTTTAAAGATCCCTCCTACTTTAATATTTCTGGCTTCTGGCTTTCAAACAATTGCCATTTTACCTAAAAGGGCAATGTGTTTACAGATTGTATGTGAAATCACTTTCAAGAGTAATGCATTTCCTGAACATTTCTATTTTTAGCACAGTGATAGCTCAGAGCTAAGAGCCCTTCCTAATTGGAACTGTACTGGTGGGAACTTAAAGATAGGGTTCTTTATTTTTTCCTGATATGGACACATCTTGTTGTGGGAGACATCCTAGGAAATGAGACACAATCCTCCTCTTATTCATAGATGTGAGGCTTCTCTCCCCTCTGCATTTGTTTGTGTAGTTTTCTATTCAAGAACTAACTGGGGTTGCTTCCAGTGCAAATCTTGAATGTATTTTTAGCTGGTTTTTGTTGGGGGGGTTGTTGTTTTTTATGTGGGAGGACAGGGTGGTGGTGGTGGCCAAATTGTTTTCAAATAAACTTTAGCAACTGCAAAAAAGGTGAGCCAGAGCAATGTGACTAAAGAGTTTTCTGCAGGCCAGCAGCAAGTCTCACCAATGGTATGTGGACTGCTGTGCTGCTTTAAGAGAAACGGTGGTAATGCATGACTTCAGAAGTCCTACAAATAAAAAGTGGTCTGGAACATTTCATTAGCATTTTTAAGAACAACTAGAGGATGCAGATTGAATATGCTAATATGTTTAAGTGGCCTTGGTACCATCTTATTTAACACAGTGGAATTTTCTGCAGTCTGTAGAGTTAGGAAATAATTCTGTACACATTTACTGTGCAGGACTTTCTCCTTTTGGACTTAATGTGGCTTAGAATTAAGGAAAAAACAAATTTTCTCCTGTAATTCACCAGGGGAAGAAGCATTTTTAAATACATTAGAGATATATTTGTTTGTTTCTGTGAACTGGCTATTTTTTCTTAGTGCAGACTTGACCTCAATGAGGACAGAAAGAAGATCACTGACTGCATAAAACCCTAGGCTGGTTTGAGTTACAGCTCAGGAGATGGAAAGTTTTTTTTCTTGCCCAAATATGAGGCTCAGTCATTTAGAAAATCTAAAGGCATTAATGTTGTAGGGCATTGTTAAAAACTTCAGCTGAAAGAGAGAAATGCATGAGGGAGAGTTTTATGTCAGATGGCTACAGCAGAAGATCTGGCAGCTGGACTTCATAGTTCTGCTCCAGCATCTCCAGATCTGCTGGGGTAATAATGTAGTTGTTGGCATCCCTGTGTCTCTTAATGGAAAAGAAAGTGTATTTCTAAATAATTCTGAGATTCAAGGAGGAAAGGCTGAATATGTTTGGAAATTTCAACCCAGTTACTGCACCAACTGATTATAGGGACAGTTGACTACATGTAATTGAAAGCAAACCTCCATTCAATTGACATTAAATAATATGGTATTTCATGTAATAGGCTCTATTAGTACACACAGATGCATAATGAGAATTTATAGGTACCTATGAATCCTAGAAAATTATTGTATTTCATTCTTTTGCTTGCATACATTAGAATAAACAGGCAACAATCTTAAAAAAGGTAGCCACAGAGTGGAATAGCTGTTGGTGTTTTGTATCCTGGCAGGCTCAATGTATTTTGCAAGTGCCTTTACTGTGGAAGATACAGGTTAAAATTTTGTTCCTTATGTATTGCTTGGGGGGAGAGGGCGGGGGGGTGGCTGAGCATGAGATGGCGCTGTCTTGCATTATTTCAAAAGGAGTTCCTCAGTGCATGCAAAGAAACTAAGCAGTTCCTCCGTGATAGACCTGCTTCCCTTTTATAGTTATTTATTGAGAAAATACTTGAAGAGTACTGAGATCTTTCTGGGGAAGGTGCAGAGGAGGGAAGGAGGAAAGTTTTAGATCTTCTGTGCAAATTAGAGGCAGGTTCATCTTTGGTAAATTTTGTAAATGCATCTCAGTTATGACAACAATAGTCCTGAAGGATCTCTCCTCTTAATTCTTTCAAGGTATATTGAAGAAATAAAATATAAAACGTTTAGTTGTGTAATATGTAAATGATCCTTTTTATTTATGAATATTATTATATTGTCTCAGCAATTGGGCCTGAAATATTTTTCTGGGCTTAGCTGCAACACAAAGGCATTAGATCAAGAATGTTCCAAGATTCAGATTGGCTGGTATTTGCTTATATCACCATGACTGAATGTTACCAGTTTTAAAATGCTTTTTTGTTGTTCAGGGAATTTTAAAACAGCTTTGATTTCAAACATGAAACTTGGCAAGTGACTAGTCCATAATGTGTTCTAATCACTTCTGGTATTTTGGAAAAGACTTGAAAAAGATTGAAGTTGTTATTTTATTAGAAATCTAGTTACCACTAGCATATCTGACCTTCTCTTCTTCTTTACATGGAATGTAATTAACATATGGTCTTGTAGTGTTTTGCCCAGTGTTAGTGTTAACATGGTGGAACTTAATGTTGTATTTTCCTTTACACGATTTTTTGTTAGAATTTTTTTTTTTACTGTTAAAAAATGATGTATCAGTTTCAGTTCTGTAGTTTGGTTGACCAACGGGAGGATACATTTGCCCTTACCTCTTTGTTTAAACACAGACTACGGAACAGGTTGAATACTCAACCTCATTTTTCTAATAATAACATTTTATTGTATTTTAGGGGTGTTACGTTTTTTGTAGTGCAAATGGAGTGAATGTTATCTTGGAACTTCAAACAGTTCAATCATTGCAGAAGCCCTACAAGCCTAAGCTCATACCTAGCGTGTACTCTTCATCTTAAGTATTTGAAGCAGAGGTAAATCTTGCATAGATTTAAGTGTGCACACTCCATAGCTCAAGGTCCCTGGAATAACTGCAAATATAATTTGTATTGGACCAGGGCAGCAGGATGCTGAGGTCTCAGAATCCAGTCCTGCAATGTATTTAGATACATCTGGCCTCCAGAAAATAGTAGCCATCCTTTTTAAAAATCTATTTTAAACTTATCTAGTCTTACGCTGTTGCTTTATTATATATATTTTGCAGGATGTGGCTGGCAATATAGAAAGCTTTTTCTTGTTTTTACTAATATTGAAAGTAAATGGAAGGTTTTTCTCCTTTTTTTCTTCCAAATATTATTTCCTATCTTGACACTGAGATCAGTTAGAATCATTGCTGATATATTCTTTTTTTTCCTGCATTGTTTCAGGAGGGAAAAATGACAATAGAGCTTTGCCAAATCGTAATGCAAGCACTGAACTTCCCTGGACTTTTATATAGTTCCATCTGAGTTTGAATTTCACTTCTTGTGAATTAAACAAGAATTACATATATGGACTTTATTGGGAAATATTTGAGAGTTTGCATTGGTGTTACATTGAAAGTTTAAGTAGCAGATTTACAGAACAGTCCAAAGGTCTCAGAGCCCTCTGGTATGAAATTTGCAAAGATTTCTGAGATTAATGAAATTGGAGGGGGTTGGTAGCATTGTCCCTGTAATATTGAATCTCAATAGCCTGTACAATAAGATATTGTTCAGTATCCTCGTTGGGCCTTGAGCTTAATATGGCAGTTACATAAACTGAAATAATGTGAAACTTCTGGGCGTGGTTTGTGCATGACATTGTGCAAGATGATATTGGTTTTGGGCTTCAGGTTAATGGCCTTCTGGCAAAATAATAAGTAATGCTCCAAAGTAAATGAGTGCATTGATTTGTGCTTCTGCACATGGTGGGATAAAATCTGTCCATGAGTAATCTGTAAGAGTCCTGATACCACTTGAGGTGCACCTGCTTATGTGAAGTCTGAAGAGCCTGTAGTCCTGACTCTGCTTTTTTAAAATTTTATTTACTATTGAAAGGTAGTACATTCCTTCTAACACGTCAAAATCCTGACTTTCTCCCAAGGTCCTTGGCAGGCCTGTAGAGATAAGGCATCTGCTTAGGGTAGCATGACAGTGATGGACTTACTGCCCATCTAAAGTGTATTAGGCCCACAGAAGCCACACTTACAGTTGCTGCTCCAGAGACCTGAAGTGGGTATTGCCTCCTCTCATTCTTTCCACTTCTTTGGCATCAATTAGAACTCCAAATTCATGCCTCTGTGCTGGTACCACTTCCCTTATTGTCTCTTTCTCCTGTGAGGTGAATGTCACGCCTTCATCATAGTCCTTTCTCTCTTTGCAATAAAGGGGAAATGGAAGCTTTGCAGTGTGAACAAGGCAGATTCTCACCGTGAAGGCAGAGGGAAGGAGGTGCTTGTCAGGGAGATGGGGTTAGGCTGCTGCATGAGGGTAGAAGTAGTATTGTAGATCCTGGGAGAAGATCAGAGGTCCCAAAAACATGGATGACGGATTTTGTAGGCAATGGAAATGAGTTACCAGGCACAGTCCTGATGTCAGATAGCAAGGTGATGACCATTAGCGGTAAGTCAAGAGTAGAAGTTGTGACAACTTTCCGAAATTTCTTGCAGTTGGAAACCTGTAGCCTTCACTCACTTATTCAGTGTTGCTCTCTCAAGAAAGAGAACATTGAAAGCTTTTTTGGCCTAATTCTTGGAGCAGCTCAAGTAAGCTGAGGTTGCGGTGCTGGGGGTGTGTTCTCCATGTAACGAAAAGGAAAGAGGCAGGATATAATGAACTTCACATCTTGCTGATATTGCTGAGTTTATCCTATAAATACTCAACCGCTTAGGAATATGTAGAATTCAAACCAAAGATTTATCATTTTGATCTTCTCTGGCATAATGTCCTATGAAGTGTATGTTCATTGCCATGTGGTTTTTCATTTCATCTAAGTAACATTGCCTTTCATCCAAGATCTTGCCCTTTCGTAGATAAGGGCCAGACTGATTGTCCTTGGGGCGGATCTGTGAAGGAAGTGGAGAGGTAGTACCAATTAAACTTGGAGTTGTTACATGTACCCAGTGTGTCTGTGGGGATAACTCAATGTCACCTCCTGTAGCAGAAATCAGCAACAAAAAGGCTTTAACTATGCAGAGCAGTGGAAATCCAGGAACTACAGCTAAAGGAGGACCTTGTTCCCAAAGAAGACTTTAAGGGTGTTATGTGTGATTACTTAAACCTTCCAAATCTTAATCATTAGAACTAATTTCCTTACTCTAAGAAAGTAAGCCAGATGATTGTCCCTTACCACAATGACTGCAATTTATTATTTTAGTTTGCTTTGCAAGGGAGCCAGTTTCACAACTAGACCATACCAGTGCAGAGTAACATGATGAAGTCAACCCAATACAGTGAAAACCTTACTTCTGAGTTCAAAACAAAATACTGGTTTTCAATAACAATTTTACATTTTAAGATATATTAAATACCACATTGTTCAGGCTCATACACATCTGCATTATTTGGATCTTACAATTTTGATACCTTTCACGTTTCATACATTAACTTTTTTGAATCATCCATTTTGGATGCTCTCAATATTTACATTTGTTTTCTTATCCTTAATAAATCTGTTTAATGATAATCCAAGCACCTATTGCTCGACATCAGAGTAGATTCTTCTTTCTATTCTTATCTAATACCATTGATTAATAACTTATTTCTTCCTATCTGTCAGACAGTTTTTATCCACCTTATTGTGATAGCGTCCAGACCATAATTCTCTAGTGCCTCTCTGAGCTTCCTGTGTGGTACTGTGTGAAAGGCCTTGCTAAAATCCAAACAAATTATATCTGCCACGTTACCTTTATCTGCCCAGTTTGTCACCGCACTGAAATACCCATCACAATGAAGCATTTATTGATGTAAGTTTCTGTGTTAAACCAGAATAAATGTGAAGGTTCTGCTGTGATTACGTGATAGAGCCTGCTTCTTAACAGGTATTATCATTTTATGTGCTAAAGATAATATGAGCCATGGGAGATGATACCATTCAGCAGGAGCAGGGAGGCTGTGAAGATCAAAGCAGTATGAACCTTGAAAAGACCTGGGAGAAACCTATATGCTACAATAGCTTGTAAAGGGCATAAGTGAAGCCTTCAAGCTTTATTCCAAGAGATGCTTAGAGAATATCAGCTTCAGAGCTGCTTCACAAAAAAACTGCATCTTTAGAGAAAGAATTGTTTGGGCAAGGCCTCGTGAAAGCTGCATGCTGTCACTGTTCCTGTTCCTTGGGAACATAAACAGGATCTAGGGACAGCTTGTGCAAGAAAACAGTTGGAATAAGGAATATCGTAGTTTTCAGCAGCCAACTTGATTACCATCATCGCCCCTGCGTAGGAGGAAAGCTTCAAGAGGTAATAAGAAGGATGCTGGGTCCCACCTGACTATAGAACTATCCATTCAACTGCACTTTAGGAGGCCAGGTCAGAGCTTAAGTACAGTTATAGAGACTAACTCTTCTGTAAGTTGAGAAGTTGAGCTTCTCATGTGCTTTCACAGCTGGGCTTCTCAAGTGCTTGTTGCTTACTCTGTTAGCAGTAGGAATAAACGAGAGGGGTGGACTGTGCTATTAGAGGATCCAATGTGTCTAACTGAAGTTTGAGGGCCCTTGTGGTGAAATTGCATCCAGTACCTGTTACAAAGTGACCATTAGGGTGGATTATGTATTGTGTCTTTTATTCAGTTGAGTGTCTCTAACTTTCTGAAACCCAGATTTCAAGGAGTGTTAGTCTTTACCCAAAGGTAATTTTTTTCATACTTGAACGAAAATAGTTCAAATACTATTGGGGGATGTGTGTGAAATGTAGCCAAAAGTACACCTTTTTCCTGATTAAAATGTTTTTCTAGCTGAAACAGCCATGGTTTGGAAATTAAAATTTGTAATGGATACAGTTGTCACTAGGAAAGCAAAACTCAAAAGATGAATGCCATAAGGAAGACAAATTCTCTGTGGGTGCTTATCTTTGCAGTGAACTAGTAACAGATGGAGATTTACCATTTCGACAAAGAAACCTTTGATCTCCTGTTGTCCATTCCTGCAGTGGGAGGAACCCTTGATCCCAGCACAGTGCTGTAGGTTGTCCTCTGCTCCTGTTCTACTAAATCACAAAAACCCTCAGGTGTTTTTTGTGTGTGGTTGTTTTTTTGTGGGTTTTTTTTTTTTTTTGGGGGGGGGGT